>OLKM01007735.1:0-10940 GCA_900291075.1 Melanogrammus aeglefinus | reverse complement strand
ATGGGGAGATTCGATCACCATGGGTTTCTTGATTACTAACCTTACCAGCTCTCCGCTTGTACCACTGACGGCCAACATTCGTCGAATTTTTATATGGTTGTGAAAACAATGTCGATATTTATCAAATAACAAGGGGTAACACTGTCGTATTTTTATTGGTCGTCATTAACAAAAAACACAAAGGGGTAACACTGTCGTTTTTTTATCAAATAAACATAAGGGGTACACTGTCATTTTTATCAAATTAAACATAAGGAGTAACACTGTCGTATTTTTATTGGTCGTCATTAAAAAAAAACACAAAGGGTAACACTGTCGTTTTTTATCAAATAAAACATAAGGAGTAACACTGTCGTTTTTATCAAAATAAAACATAAAGGTTGGTAAACATGTCGTATTTTACAAAATAAAACTAAGGGTAACACTGTCATTTTTTATCAAATAAAACACAAGGAAGTAACACTCGTTTTTTATCAAATAAAACATAAGGGGTAACACTGTCCGTATTTTTATCAAATCAAAACAATGTCGATATTTATCAAATACAACATAAGGGGTAACACTGTCGTCGTTTTTTATCAAATAAAACATAAGGGGTAACACTGTCGTTTTTTATCAGACAAAACATAAGGGGTAACACTGTCAATTTTTATCAAATAAAACATAAGGGGTAACACTGTCGTTTTTTTATCAAATAAAACACAAGGAGTAACACTATCGTATTTCTATCAGTCGTCAAACAATGTCGATAATTATCAAATAAAACATAAGGGGTAACACTGTCGTTTTTTATCAAATAAAACATAAGGGGTAACACTGTGGTATTTTTATCGGCCGTCATGAAAAAAAGGAGGGTAACACTGTCGTTTTTTTTATCAAATCAAACAATGTCGATAATTTATTCAAATCAAACATTAAGGTTTAACACTTGTCGTTTTTATAATCAATAAAAACATAAGGGGTAACACTTGTCGTATTTTTATCGGTCGTTCAAACAATGTCGATATTTATCAAATAAAACATAAGGGGTAACACTGTCGTATTTTTATCGGTCGTCATCAAAAAAAACATAAGGGGTAACACTGTCGTTTTTTATCAAACAAAACATAAGGGGTAACACTGTCGTTTTTTATCAAACAAAACATAAGGGGTAACACTGTCGTTTTTTTTATCAAACAAAAGATAAGGGGTAACACTGTCATTTCTTATCATATGAAACATATGGGGGCTGCCAGCGTCGCATGCAGTCCGTCATTAGGTCGTATAATTATCATACCATCGGACTAAATCATACTAAAATGTTGAAATGAAAGAGGCCGATTGCGTCAGTGAGTTTGACTAAAGGAGCAAAATTATTTCCAACCATGGAGAGATTCGATCACCAGGTTTGTTGATTACTAACCTACCAGCTCTAAAGCTTGTAGCTACCACTGCGGCAACATTTTCGGATTTTTATTGGTTGTCAAACAATGTTGATATTTATCAAATAAAACATAAGGGGTAACACTGTCGTATTTTTATTGGTCGTCATCAAAAAAAACACAACGGGTAACACTGTCGTTTTTTATCAAATAAAACATAAGGGGTAACACTGTCGTATTTTTATCAAATCAAACAATGTCGATATTTATCAAATACAACATAAGGGGTAACACTGTCGTTTTTTATCGAATAAAACATGAGGGGTAACACTCGTTTTTTATCAGACAAAACATAAGGGGTAACACTGTCGATTTTTATCAAATAAAACATAAGGGGTAACACAGTTGTTTTTATTAGATAAAACATAAAGGGTAACACTGTCGTTTTTTTATCAAAACAAAAAATGTCGATATTTATCAAATAAAAAAGGGGTAACACTGTCATTTCTTATCATATGAAAGAAATAGGGTAACACTAGCGATATTTATGAATAAAAACATAAGGGGTAACACTGTCGTATTTTTATCGGTCATCATCAAAAAAAACACAAGGACTAACACTCGTTTTTTATCAAATAAAACATAAGGGGTAACACTTTCGTATTTTCATCGGTCGTCATCAAAAAAAACATAAGGGGTAACACTGTCGTTTTTTATCAAATAAAACTTAAGCGGTAACACTGTCGTTTTTTTATCAAATAAAACATAAGGGGTAACACTGTCGTTTTTTATCAGACAAAACATAAGGGGTAACACTGTGGTATTTTTATCGGCCGTCATGAAAAAGAAGGGGTAACACTGTCGTTTTTTTTATCAAATCAAACAATGTCGATAATTATCAAATCAAACATAAGGTTTAACACTCGTTTTTAATCAAATAAAACATAAGGGGTAACACTGTCGTATTTTTATCGGTCGTCAAAAAATGTCGATATTTATCAAATAAAACATAAGGGGTAACACTGTCGTATTTTTATTGGTCGTCATCAAATAAAACATAAGGGGTAACACTGTCGTATTTTTATCGGTCGTCAAAAAATGTCGATATTTATCAAACAAAACATAAGGGGTAACACTGTCGTTTTTTTATCAAACAAAACATAAGGGGTAACACTGTCATTTCTTATTATATGAAACATATGGGGGCTGCCAGCGTCGCAGGCAGCCCGTCATTAGTTCGTATAAATTATCATACCATCGTACTAAATCATACTAAAATGTTGAAATGAAAGAGGCCGATTGCGTCAGTGAGTTTGACTAAAGGAGCAAAATTATTTCCAACCAAGGGGGATTCGATCACCAGGTTTCGTGATTACTAACCTACCAGCCCTAACGCTGGTACCACTGCAGAATTGCTGAAAGACTTTACACTTATATTATAACATCATTCCATACCTTATTAGGCTTAATGACATTTAACAAAAACAATTGGCTATATAATATCTAAAATCAGAGGCGTCAAAAGTATTCACAGTCTTTACTTAAGTAGAAGTATAGATACTAGGGTATAAAAAGACTTCTGTAGAAGTTGAAGTATCAACTCAAGCTTTTTACTTAAGTAAAAGTATAAAAGTACTGGTTTCAAAACTACTTAAAGTATTAAAGTAAAAGTAATTTAAGGGGGAAAAAAATGCCATTAAGGTCAAAAACTTAGGCCCCGCCACAGGGGCCTATAGAATTAGAGAATTAGAATTAGAATCAGCTTTTTGGCCATGTATGCGCACACATACAAGGAATTCGGTCTCTGCATTTATCCCATCCGTGAATTTGTGACACACACAGCACACTGCTATGGCACTGCCCAAATCCCCCCCATTATTTTTTTCTAAAGGCCATTTAATGACTATTAATGTTTAATGTAGAAAAAATTGGGATGCACCTGTTTCAGACACATTTATGCCCATTGAAAATGAACGCATATTAGTACAATGCAAATACATTAAAGAACCATGTGTACTACGGAGCATTGTGTTTCATGGAGTGGAAGATATGATGAATAGTTCCCTGTAAGTATTGTAATGGTGCAAAAAGTCATACATAAGTCTGCTATTTCCTAGCTGGAATGTGGCGCGATTTATGTCATGTCAGGAAAATGTAGACTGGCCCTGGTCATGTGCAGGTACGATGGATCGCTTATAAACCAATAGGGTGTCAGAATGGTATATATGTTTCTTTTCTCATCCAACCACAATCAAATTCACTCTATCCAATGGCGCAAGCCGAAATAGAAGTAACAAGGTCATTTTTAAATAGTAAGGAGTAGAAAGTACAGATAAGTGTGTGAAAATGTAAGGAGTAGAAGTAAAAAGTAGGCTGAAAAATATTTACTCTAGTAAAGTATAGATACCCAACATTTCTACTTAAGTAAGGTAACAAAGTATTTGTACTTTGTTACTTGACACCTCTGTCTAAAATACATTATTTCAATACGCCCAAATTACAACTAATATATCAATCTATAACGAAGGGCTTTGGGCATAATATACCTTATTAGGCTTAATGACATTTAACAAAACTAATATATATATATATATATAATATATATATATATATATATATATATATATATATATATATATATATATATATATATATATAAGATATAAAATACATTATTTGAATACGCCCCAAATTACAACTAATACATTTTTATTGATACTGATAGACCTGGCCTACTTCAATATAAAAACAATATTTGCAATAAAGAGCTGTAGGACGCTTTCGCCAGAGAGCATGGCTTTTTGGTACTTCAACTGTCGCAAAAAAAACGTTAATAACATGCAAATTAACTGATTAAGGATCGCCCATAGATCTTGAGCGACCGAGCGGCTGAAAGCAGCCAGACGAGTATGGAACGCCAAGCAGGCCACAATTCGGACCTAAAATGACGCGGTGAAAGTGCCATTCCGGACCTAAATGACGCGGTTAAAGTGTGCCATTCCGGACCTAAATGACGCGGTAAAAAGTGCCATTCCCGGACCTAAATGACGCGGTGAAAGTGCCATTTTCCGTACGGGATTTCAGTCCGGCTATTAGTTATTCAGTCCGGCCTATTAGTTTATTCAGTCCGGCTATTAGGTATGCAGAAAGAGACCCCCCTCCTCTGGTTTGCTTGACCACTAAGTTTGAAGGCTGTCGAAACCAATCAGTGAAGAGAAATTACAAGACTAAAGTAAACGCATTGTCGAGAGCCGCAGTGGCTCCATGTTTCGCCGTAACATAAAGCTGTGTTGTCTTTACTAGTTTCACCACAATGTAATGACCACCATATATATATATAATATATATATATATATATATATATATATATATATATATATATATATATAATATATTATATATATATATATATATATATACATATATTATATATATACATACATACATACATACATACATACATACATACATACATCACATACATACATACATACATACAATACATACATAGGCCTACATACATACATACATATATATATATATTATATATATATATTATATATATATATATATATTATATATATATATATATATATATATATATATTATATATATATATATATATATAATAATATTGTAATGTCATATTGAGAACATTTAGATCGGGGGACACGCAACAGTCGGGGGATGTGGACACCGCCGAATATTGACGGCTATTTCGCACACTGCGATCACAATTATAGCCTAACATAACACTGTACTAGACACAAATGTATTTTCCACTAGCTAGTGGTGGTCATTACATTGTGGTGAAACTAGTAAAGACAACACAGCTTTATGTTACGGCGAAACATGGAGCCACTGCGGCTCTCGACAATGCGTTACTTTAGTCTGGTATTTCTCTTCACTGATTGGTTCGACAGCCTTCAAACTTAGTGGTCAAGCAAACCAGAGGGAGGGGCTCTTTCTGCATACCTAATAGCCGGACTGAATAACTAATAGCCGGACTGAATAACTAATAGCCGGACTGAAATTCCGTACGGAAAATGGCACTTTCACCGCGTCATTTAGGTCCGGAATGGCACTTTTACCGCGTCATTTAGGTCCGGAATGGCACTTTTACCGCGTCATTTAGGTCCGGAATGGCACTTTCACCGCGTCATTTTAGGTCCGAATTGTGGCCTGCTTGGCGTTCCATAGACGAGCGACCAATGCGACCTACGACGCGACCAATGCGACCTACGTCGCGATGCACGTCGTTGGCCACTCAGAGCGCTCGGCCCTACTGCCTATTTGGATGGTTTCGACATTATTTAGACGTGGCGATTGGACAGATCTACACATGCCTATGCATCAAAAGGTAGTTGGCATATCGACATAAGTGGGCCACGGCCTCATAGGATCATGGACAAACATGTTATGAAAAGGTGCTCGTGTGGTAGCCTACCTAATCCCGTGGTCTCCAGGTCAAAGAAGACCACCGTTTTACCCCCAGACGTCTGCAGGGGGCGAGAGAGAGGGCATTGCTCGCAAGTGAATAGGCCTACAGCCGGTTAGAGGACCCTAATTTACTAGACGTTATTGCACTGTCTAATAACAATACAATCTAAATTCGTATTCTAAATCATGGATGAAACTGATTTAGCAAAATAAGGAAATCTTAAAAAGTCGGTAAACTAGGCCTATTTAATTTCCCAACTCAGTAGGCCTACACATTATTTGAAGCATGAGAACTTGACTTTTGTATAATCTATTTACCATGAACAACACTTGGATAGGTGGATAGGTCTACATTACCTTGATGGACTGCATATCGAAAATAGGCATCCCCCGAAGCTGTTAAACTCTGAACGGAGGGCCGATCCTTTTCTAATGAAGGGATAGCTAGACTTTCACTTTTGTTCAACAGAAACCAAACGTGGATTTCTCGCATTCTAGCGGATGCGTGATTGCGCACACATGACTCTGGTCGGAGCAGGTAGACGTTTCTCCACTGTTCGTTTGCATCATAGGCCGTCAGGGTCATTGTATTCATGAGCTTGACGTAAGAGAATACAAACAGTTAGCTTTTGGATCTAGCATTTCACTTCAACTAAAAAAGAATAGAAATAAGTTAATAGGCCTACTCCACGTAAAATACCTGCGTATAATTGAAAGTATTGGTAGTCACCGATTGTGCTGCGTCATGACGCCGCACAAGAGGCTGGGGACCGTGACATGTTGGACCGAAATCACCCAAAACCACCGATCTCCAGTCTGCCTTTCAGCTGCTCGCAGAAGCTTTCCACTCAGGAGTTATTTTTTGTTTATATAATAAAATAGAATAATATTTCCTGTTTGCAAGGGACATTACGAATTTGGAATAGACTGAAGAAGCAATATTTATTTCCATGAACAAGTTATAGTGCCGGTTTGACCCAATTCTTAAGAAATTCAGAGTCCTAGTCACAGCTAATATAAGACAGTGTTACACTATGTGACAATATGTGGCGGGCGTTGGCTCAAGAGTGACTGGAAGTTTGTATAGCAGCGTGTGTGTGTGTGTGTGTGTGTGTGTGTGTGTGTGTGTGTGTGTGTGTGTGTGTGTGTGTGTGTGTGTGTCAGTGAAAATAAAACAAAATTGAATGAGCCAGTGAACCAACGGTTTTAAACGGAATTCAAACACTATATTTAAATAAATTATGGACTGCAGAGTTTTGTTTGTACGAGCAAAGGAAAGGAGCTTTAACGGATAATAGCCTACTTAGTATAGACTGTAGGCCTACATTTAACCCGATTTACCCGTCAAATAGCTATAGGCCTGTGATGCGCTCTGTATCAATAGGCCTACAGACCATACGCTGTTCTCACTCCTATAGTTACTAAACTGTGGATAACAATTAATGAGTTAAACAGTTCCATGCTCATTAATGTGTGTTCATATAGAATAAATGTTTAAACTGGTTGGACTGCACTGGATTGTTTAGCATTTTTAATTGACCACTGCAGCCATAGCCTATACAACTGGAACTTCCCCATCTTCAGCCTGATGGAGAAGACCAATGGAGTCAAGTGAGCTTATCAGAGGCCATCCTCGATTTCAGACATGAAGGGGGAGGGTCGAGGCTGAAATGATCCCCACTGATTGGATGGAGTATTGGAGCTGTTTATGTGCACTTAGGATATATATATATATTTTTTTTTTAGGAAAAATTTAATCTATGTCCTATTGCTAAATGACTTCCGAAATGTAGTTGATAAGTTGTTGACCAGGGTTTAAGGGATAAGTGGGTTGATCAACATTATGCTCCTATTGCTAAATGACTTCCGATATATAGCCTAGTTGATAAGTTGTTGACCAGGGTTTAAGGGATTAGTGGGTTGATCAACATTGTTTATCATTTCAGACAGTGATTATTATAGTGTAAAATCAATGATCGTCCACAACCTTGATAAATGGCATTATTTGGAAAAGTAAAATCATGCCGCAAACGTATTTAAGCTAAGCTTTCTTCTTATCATTTGATGGATTTAAAACTGCCAAAATTAATTATTGGATCCAATTTCTTGGATCTGAAATCAAAGTTGAATGAATTCTAATGTTGTTGCTTGAGCGTCATTGTTCTAATGCATGTTTATGTTTATTAGGTTGCTTATCGGCTTTTCGAAGACACCGGCTTATTCTCAACTTTTAAGATAAGATTCCGGTGCAATAGTTCATGAACTACTTCCATGCCCTTGAAAACGGCTTGAGAGACATACCATGTAAGGACCAGGCAGCACTCTCATTGTAACAAATCACACACAACAAACTCACTGAAGATGTAATGGGGGGGGGGGGGGGGCATATGCAAATGCATTCACACACACAAACAAAACCTTTGCTGGCCATCATTATAGTGGTACTAGACTTTCATCTATTATTTAATTCGCACAAGCGAATGAAACACTCCCGTGTCACACGTTGATGTAAATGAACAAAAAAAACAAGAACAACCACAAGAAGTGTATCAGTGCCCCCTACTGGACAACACAAGACCTTATAACCGACTTGGTTTTCTGTTTTCTCCCTATGAATGAATAGATCATAACAGAATCCATGCCACAGACGTGGCATGGACGTGCTCTGGTACCTCACCACGCAAGCAGTACCGGGGCTACCCAGCCTCATCAACCACGACCACGGCTCAACCAGTGACTCAGGTGGGTCACCTGGGGTGTGTGTGTGTGTGTGTGTGTGTGTGTGTGTGTGTGTGTGTGTGTGTGTGTGTGTGTGTGTGTGTGTGTGTGTGTGTGTGTGTGTGTGTGTGTGTGTGTGTGTGTGTGATTCTGGGTGTCTATTTGTGCGCACCAAGCAGCATTCACAGCATCAACAATTTGCCTTTGGAAGGCAGGGCTGGAGGAGGCTATTTGAATAGAAAAATGCAAATAAGAAATGAGTAATGATGGCCAGCACAGATAACATCTTCAGTGAGTTTGTTGTGTGTGATTTGATACAATGAGAGTGCTGCCTGGTCCTTGCACAAGCGTTTAGTGTTCTTCACCGTATTCTCCTCTCCCCTCCCCCCTCTCTCCTCACCCCTCTCTCCTCCCCCCCCTCTCTCCCTCTGACTCCTTCCTCCCCCCTCTCCACTCTCTCCTCACCCCTCTCTCCTCCCCCTCGCTCTCCCTCTGACTTCCCCCCTCCCCCAGACTCTGACAGTGGGATAACTCACAGCCACATGGGCTACCTGGTGTCCAAGACGTACACCGTGTCGGAGGACGGCTACGGCTGTCTTTCGGGCCTCATCCCCGCCCTGGAGCTCATGGCGCTCTACGTGGCCGCCGCCATGCACCGACTACGACCACCGGGAGGACCCACGCCATCCGCACGCACAGCACACACACACACACACACACACACACACACACACACACACACACACACACACACACACACACACACACACACACACACACACCACACACACACACAGGCCTGGTTCGCTAGGGCATAGCTAACAGTTTACATGATTAAACACACACACACACACACACACACCACACAACACACACACACACACACACACACCACACCACACACATTGACTGTAGGCAGACAATGCTCCGAGAATCGCACACACAAAACAACCACTCAAAACCAAAATAAATTACTTTCCAACCAACCACTGACAGAGACTGGGTGTTGTGGGGTTTTGCTCTGTGTTCATGATAGTTTTTACTGGATGCACGCACCAAGGAAGGGAGGGGCGAGCTGGCTGTTTGTTTGGGATCTCGCTTCAAAACCAACAGAAGTGACGTCATCCAACATCGCTGATTCAACCTTTAATAAAATATGTGACATGTAAATATTGATGCATATTGTTCCTCTGCTGCTACCCAATGAATATTTGGGAAAAGAAAAGTCACTAAGAGTGACTTTTTAATACATTATTTATGTACGTTTTCTAACCCTTTCTGTTTTTTTTGCAAGAAACAAAAATAGTGACCAGGCAGCATTTTTTAAGATTATAGAATGATTGAATGATAGAATAAACAAAGATTAGTTGATGTTGAGATGGTTTAATAGACAAAAATACTAATTCGAAAAACCAGTTATATATTTTTAAACCACAAAAGCAATCAAAGCAGAAAGAAAATCAAACTAATCAAATAAAACAAGATGATCCATGATTTGAACATTAACATTGCAGTTTCCGGTAAGTCGTAACTCCTACTTCGGTATCTCCTTATTGTACCGACAGCGATATATTATTTCACTTTCTTATGAAAAAATGTAAGAGCTTTGGAAAAGCTGTCTGCTAAATGACTTATGTAAATGTATACAACAAGCGTTCGATTGCATGTCTTGGCTGCTAGATAAAAACTTTTCCACAATCTCTTGACAGGGATTCCAACAAAAGTACAGCTCCTGCAGAGCCCTAACATCCTCCAATGCATCATGGGCATTGTAGTGTCTAACCAGGAAGTAGCCCGACAGATTCACTAGTGAATGGCTGTCTAACCCCGGATGGAGCGCCCTACTAAGCGGTAAGGTGTCCAAGAATCTGGAGCCCAGCTGCTGGAACTGCCTGGTGAGGGAACACCTGAGTAGCGCTCTGTCCAGTACAGGTTTGTCAAAGCCTCTGGCGTTGTGTGCGGCCAGCAGCACGGGCTGCTCTAAGGACTGCAGGAAGTCAAGGAAGGAGGTCAGGGCCTCGGTAAAGGTGACGGTGGGCATTGCTTTACCGCGCAGCAGGAGGGCGCCATCGCTGACGCTGAAGCCATTGACCGCCGTGGCCCCTATGTCGATGGCGACCTGAGGCATCATGTAAACATTGAAGGTGTGAACTCCGCTGATGGCCGCCAGCTGGATGATATCACACCGCCCGGTGTCTGAAAGGGGAGTGAGCGAGCGAGTGTGCGTGAGTGCGTGCGCAAGTCTGCATTAAATAAATTGAAACACATAAAAAAGCTCTAAAATGAAAAAACCTCTTGTATACATATTGAAAAGCATGCAGTGATAACCTCTAATGCATTCAGAGGGGCAGCCAGCACAATAGGACGTGATTTGCCGGGAACTGCCCATTGGGTCGACACCATTGGTCCACTCCATTAGTC
>OLKM01007734.1:0-10940 GCA_900291075.1 Melanogrammus aeglefinus | reverse complement strand
AAATCCGATTTTTCATTGTAGGAGCAGCGCGTGTGCTGGTGGCTGTACGTCGTGTGCGGTGGGGTCCTAAAACTAATGTTTTCTTAGGTGGCCTTTAAAATGCCCGACCTCAAAGCGCTCTTTTTCCAAGATGGCGTTCGATGAAGGTAGCGACACTAGGCCTGTGGACTTCATAATAAATTAAGGCTCAACAGACGAACTTTGGGCACCTTCTTAGCAGTTGCTTCTTCTCCTAACCGGTTTCAGTTATCGAACCATATAAGGCTGTGTTTTTTCCAGTTTGTCGCCTCGGTGAAGCTGAAACTCCTACTTGGTATGCTGCATCTTCCCAAGGAGGACAGTTGATGAGGTGGTCGCTATGAATTGACTGGGTGCAGACGAGCGCGTTGCTAACCCGGTGTTGCTATACTATGGCCCGGTAAAAAGCGAGCGCGAGCTTAGGTTGTGGTACTACGACCGTTGGTGCAGCGCCAAGCGCTACTAGCTAGGGTCGTGTTGCTATGGCTTGGGGGTGGGGGGCGAGCGCTAGCTAAGGTAATGGTGCTATGCTGCCCGCTCACACACACACACTGGCAGGAAGCTGTCCGCTAACGTCTCGTCACACAGCGCTGCGTTGCGCCGCTGTGAAGCAGAACATAAAATAACGCATCCACGCAAAGTTGCTTCTGTTCCTGGTGAATTAATCACGCGTCGTTATTTGCTTGCGCATATCCCAATTTATTAGACGGTTATAATAAACAGGCTAGTTAAAAGGGCTACGTTAGCTGTGGTATTTTGCGTTTTGTAGTGGCTGTAGTTAACGTCTTTGGGCAACTTATCTGAGCAACAGGCAGTATCGGGAGGAAAAGTAAATGCGTGTTTAATGTTACGATCCGATTCCGCGGACGTTGTCGTTTTCGAGAGGTTTCATTTTCAAAACGTTTCATGTTTTGGTTTCGCTTTGCCCGGACAGCATGTACGGACAACAGCCGCCGTAACGTAGCAACTCGACCGCCATGATAACCCGCGATAACTGAACCGTGTGAACTTTTATTGAGTTATCTTCTCACAATCACAAATGCACGTAAAAACGAATGCATGGTTTTACTCTCCCCTACATAAAGTTGTCTGCAAGTTGTCAACTTGTTGATCCTTTTCCAGAAATATTCATTTTGCAGAGATGTTATAATCAAAACAGACCTGAATCTAAACAGTGCATCACTCCCCTAATGTATTCTCCGTGCTGGCAGATGAAAGAAGCCCTCTCGGAGATCATCCAGCTGGCCACGGTGGATTCAGAGCCCTGGGTGTTGATGGTGGCTGATATTCTCAAGTCATTCCCAGAGACGGGCTCTCTCAATCTGGACCTGGAAGAGCAGAACCCCAACGTACAGGACATCTTGGGGGAGCTTCGCGAGAAAGGTACGCTCATTTTTGTTTCACACAAAAAAAAAAATTGATACTGATGTGTTTTGTACTCTGTTTTGCATTGTAAATTGCAATTAATGTATTTTCAGAAAACAGGAAGTTAACAAAAGTACAGCACTGTTATCGCTCCAATAAACAAGAACACCTGTTTTGCAAAGTTTCATTATACTCCCTGGAGAATTTTTTTTTGATTGGCTCACTAACTGACATTTATGAATAATGCAGAAGAAGATGGGGAACGTATAATGTTAACAGGGAAGCTAATAATGATGAATAATGGTTAATACTAGTCAATACTACCGAAAAATTACTTGTACAATTACATGTACAATTACATATTTTTACTTAAAATCGTAGTTTTATAGAAGGTTGTACTGTATTTAAATTATATTCTATTTCCTGCATCCCACATCTGCTTTCCATGTCCCCCATGTCCACTTCCTCCAATTCCACTAACTTTGTTCCCTGCTTCCACTTCCTTTGTACCCCACTTCCACTTCCTGTGTCCGACGTTGACTTCCTGTTCCCCCAGTTGGCGAGTGTGAAGCGTCGGCCATGCTGCCTCTGGAGTGCCAGTACCTGAACAAGAGTGCGCTGACCACCCTGGTGGGACCCCTCACGCCGCCCGTCAAACACTTCCAGCTCAAACGAAAGCCCAAGAGCGCCACCCTCAGGGCCGAGCTGCTACAGAAATGTATGGATGTCCCTTCTCAATGAACACACACTCGCCTACCCTCACATCCTCTCTCACACTTCTTTGTCAGGAGACGAATGTGTGTTATAATCTTTTAATGAATGCCGATGCATAGCCATAGGTTTAAAGCTTGGTCCCAGACTGGCTTCTTTAGACTTTGCCTCCGGATAGCTCCGATCTGCTTCTTTGTTTCCAAATTGTTTTGCTGAGATGGTCAATTATGATCGCTAGTGATGCATGTAAGGATGCTAACATACCGCCGCCCCCTCGCTCTTGTGTTCCAGCCACAGAGACTGCACAGCAGTTGAAGAAGACAGCCGGAGTGCCCTTCCACGCCAAAGGCAGAGGGCTGGTCAAGAGAGAGTCGACACTACAAGTTAAGATCCGCTGTCCTCATGCAAGTGTACTGAAAGTTTTTTTTTCCTCATACTGTGATGTTATGGATCCCTCCTGAATTGCAGAGCAGAAAAGACAACCGAAATCCTACCGTCTGTCGAGAGATGAACAATGTTCGACTTTTGTTGGTTGCTTTTGATTTAAGTTTTCCCCCTTTGAACAATGTTAACGCAGTCAAACCGACCTCCGTCCGAAACCCGACCGGAAAAAAAGCTTTGGGTCCCAAACCATAAATTAGATTTTATCCAAAACCTACTCCCAAATTTTTTAGTATGAAGTCTGCCGGAAATTATAAAACAATAAATGTAATGCATAAATGGACTATCTGCGTCCATTGCATCCATAATATTTTCACGCCAGTAGCCTGGTAGTTAGAACAGTCCTATGGGCTTCATATCGGCGTCTCTCCTTAAATACCGCAGGATCCAAAGCCCATCGGGGGTGGCCAGGCGTCCTGACAGACGTTCTACTGCATTGGTTGATGAAAGGGGGCGCACCTCAACAGCAGGGTTGTAACCCTGGTGATTTGTCCCCCCAGCTCCTCTCAAGGGGATACCCAAGGCCCCGTTCCGCAGCCCCACCACCCCCAGTATGTTCAGCCCGCCCAGTAACCGCACCCCCATCGCCCCGCCCCGCACGCCGCTGCGCAAGGAGAGAGGAGTCAAGGTCAGCCGACACACACAACGACTAAGTACAGGGGCTCTTCATATGATGGATGCTGCACTATGTGTCTTTGTCCCTTGTGGTAATTGTCTGTTTTTCATGGCGCTTGTTTTTCCTTAATTGTTCCTTGTCTGTTTTTGTGGCGCTTGCTCTTCCCTAGTGGTTCCTTATCTGTTTTTATTGCTCTGTTGTCCTCAGTGGTTCCTTGAATGTCTTTTATGTTGCTCTGTTTTCCTTAATTGTTCCTTGTTGGTTTTGACATGCTCGGTTCTATAATTGTGTAACCGTGTACTTGTACTGGTGTGTTATCTTAGCAAGCATGACACATTGAATTACACATTAGGATGCAAACAGGACATTACCAAATAATGGTTCATCAGTAATGAACGTTACACATTGCGAGTACATATTGTGCATTGCATTTCAAATTCGACTCTGCATTACATATAACAATACATGCATATCATATTTTATATATATGTTAAAACTCATAATTTACCATGTTTATTCATACCTTTTGTATTCTTTCATCACACTACTGAAGTTATAGTTGTACATTCCTCTAAGAAGTATCCTTTTAATATAACAGGTTATTTGGTGTTTGTTTCAAAGAGTATTGATGCACAAGGCCCTGGGCAAAACCTAATTGCATGATTCAATGTTTTACACGCTCGCTACACAGAATGTTTCTCTCAGCCTGCACCTGTGTATACCTGTGCTATGAACGCAGTAGAGTGCATAGACGGAGGGACTAGTGGGGAGAGAGTATTTGGAGTGTACAAGGTTGTTCTGGATCTCGTCTGGTCTCATCTTTAAAGCAATGACGTTGTTTTATTTCTCAGTTGCTGGACATTTCAGAGCTGGACATGGTGGGTGCTGGCAGGGAGGCCAAGAGGAGAAGGAAGACACTGGGTAAATGATCCACCAAGTGTCTAGTAATAATAATGCCTTTCATGCCCTATAAACCTTTAATTTATAGCACCTTCTTATTAAACAAGTGTTTACATGTGAATCTGCAGGTATCGTCTTCCAGGGCGACCACACGTTTGTGTTTGGGTCAGTACCTGGCCCATGAGTTCCTGGTTTGTGTATTGAGCATCTCTTGTGTATTTTGTGTGTCAGAATTGGAGGCGGGCGAGAAGGCGGCCAAGGAAGACGCGGTGGTGGAGAATGCCACCCCAGACTACGCAGCTGGTCTGGTCTCCGCACAGGTGAACCTCCTCTCCTCTGTGTTGTCCCATCGTGGGATTGAATACTGTACTGTAGGGTTGCCGCGGTGTGGACATTTTTCACACCGAGTAATACGCTCGTGTCAACACCGGTATAAACGGTATAAACTTTGAAACTAGGTCAACCGCCATCTTCTCCGTCAATTCTCCTCTCACACTCGGTGACAGCGTCTGGCAGCGCGCCAATTCTCGGTGACAGCGTCTCATAACGTTCTATATATAATAGTATAACATAATTTAATATAATATCACGGCCAAAAGCTCTGTGCGCCTCCGGATGGCCGTAGCGTGAGGAGCTCTCGTAGGGATTGGGCTTCGCGGGGTTTGTTTACCGGCGTTGCTATGGTTACCGGTCTTGTAAGGAAGCGCGCCAATTCTCGGCGCAACAATTCTCTTCCGCACAGAGCAGGACTGTGGCCTATTCTACACATTTTTTTTTTTTATATTATTCATTTTTACTGAATTTTTTTTTATTAAAACAAAAAAAAAACGGTGTTGCCGGTGTGCAACACAGAGTAATTGGTGTTGACCTCAACTCCGGTAACACCGGTAACACCGGTAATACCGTATACCGCGGCAACCCTACTGTACTGATGCTCTGGTTCAGTGTTTTTGTCTGAGCTCTTCTTTACTTTTCATTTGTTTTCGGCTCTCTGTCTTTTCTTTTTCATTTCTGTTTTTAATCTCTCTAATCAGGTTAATGTAATTTTTATAGCCCTAAGTCACAATTACTCTCTACTCTAGGCCACCTTTTATCGAGCCCCCTAGTCCTGAAATTTGCTTTCTTTATTCAGTTTTCTCTTTGTCATTTTTATCTTCTGTTGTTCCTTAAGTTTTCTCTCCTGAAAGGCCTTCTTCGGAATGAGCTTCTCGTCCCCCTTTATCTGGTTCTTAATCCTTTTCCTCCCACCCCCACTATGCTGACGGACCGCCTCCCTGACCGTGTGTGTGTGTGTGTGTGTGTGTGTGTGTGTGTGTGTGTGTGTGTGTGTGTGTGTGTGTGTGTGTGTGTGTGTGTGTGTGTGTGTGTGTGTGTGTGTGTGTGTGTGTGTGTGTGTGTTGTGTGTGTGTGTGTTGTTCTCAAGAAACTTGGGGCGCTGAACAGCGAGAGCGCCCTCCCCTCAACCAGCTACCTGCCAGCCACTCCCAGCATGGTGCCTTCTTCCTCCTACATTCCCAGCTCAGAGGCTCAACCAGGTCAGACATCTGCACGCACGCAACACACACACGCAACACACACACGCAGAATACACATGCACCCCATCTGTGTAATAGCTGGAACTTCTGTTCTAGATCAGCGTAGCTTTTACTATTTAATATCTATTTCATGATGAACTTCTATTATAATACCCAGCAGCCAATTATATTATAATCTTGGCATTTTGCAGTCGTATAAATTTATCCCATAAAGTTTCTTTATTGGAACGCTTAAGAATCTCAGCAGTTTGAACCACAACACGGTTTGTTTGTTTGTTTGTTTGTTTGTTTGTTTGTTTTGTTCCTGTTAGGCCAATCCCGGTGTGTTCAGGCCGCGACGCCCTGCAGTCGTCGCGGCACCGGGGGAGGAGCCGGGCCACCCCGGGCGGTGTGGGGCGGGGCCAGCCTGCCGGGCCAGTACAAGCAGCGCACGGCCATGTACAACGCCAACGCCACCACGGCCGCCGCCACGGCCACGCCCAGCCCCGCCACGCCCACCGCCCCCAGCACGCCCGCCTCCACGCCCGCCAGCAACGGCCCCCCCGCCGCCGCCACGCCCGCCGCCGCCGCCGCCGCGGGGAACGGCCAGCCGGAGGCCCCGAGCCAGCCGCCCAGCACGCCGCTACAGACCCCACGCGCCGCCCCCACGCACGCAACCGCCCGCGCCCAAGAAGAAGAACTCTCGCTCAGGTGAGACGCCCCCCCCCCCCCTCGCTCGACCCACCGTCTGACGGGCGGCCTTGGAGAAATTACTACTTGTTCTAACGTAGCATAATTCATTTGATTAATGTTCAGCGTTGTTCCATACATATCATTTTAGCGTTGGATAATTATAGATATATAGATATATAGATAGATAGATAGATAGATAGATAGATAGATGGATGGATGTATACTTTATTGATCCCAGGGGACATTCAAAGTCACAGTAGCTTGAAGGCGTCACACACAGCATACACACACACGCATAAACAAATCAAGTATAATATCCACACGGATTAATAATATGAGGCACCGTTGCATCCTTCCACGTAGGAGTAACTCCAGTCCAAACGAGGAACGTTTAAAGGGTTAAAACATGAGCTGAACAAATCCACACCCGTAACATGGCTGCTCTCCCTGTAGCGGGCTAACCTCTGTGCCGTTGTGTCTCCTCCCCCCTATCAGAGAGACCAGGATGTAGACGCCGCCAAGGAGATGAGATGTTCAAGACGGCGGCCAACAAGGTCACCCGGCCAGAGAAGGCCTGCTGATCCTGGGCTTCATGGCCGGCTCCAGAGAGGTAGGCCCCCGCACCGGACGGTCGTCCACCGAGCTGCCCGTGTGAAAACACCGCCCGGGGAAAGCCACTTACTGAGGGTTGCATTTATGAATGTTGTTTATTTTGACGAGCCGTTAGGGGTGAGGGTACCGCGGGCATTTACAGCTCAAGGATGACTACAGGCTAGACTGCAGACATCCCTTAAGGCTGGAGCCAAACTAATGGAATCCTTCCAACATGAATTGGGTATTCATGACATTTATGAGTTGAGTTGTTGCAGGAAGAGAACGGTGGGCGCGTGAGTCATCGCTGGAGAGAGGAGAGTTTGTCCCGTTGGACTACAGAAAGCGCAGCTCAGTGTTATCTAAACTATTTGGGTGACGGAGATTGGGATGACAATAGTAAGAGTTCCTGCAACGACCAGACTTCAGAGCGAGGCGTCTCCTTTTATTTCTCTCTGTAGGGATCCTCTACAATAACGTTGGGATATATTCTGAGCCTGTCGAAGGCAGAAACCGGCACTTGTAGAGGGCACACATTGACGGGGGGGCAATTGCCCCAAAGGATCACATTACAGCCCGTCTTTGCAGATTACGGCTGCAGCATGCTCACCCCACACTGAGCCAATTTCACAACCGCTCGTCCCTTTCACTCAAAGGACTCGAGTTGAAAACCTCAAAAGTCCTACATTTACGTTGCATGCACCGTGAAACTAGCTCCTCATACAACGTGCTCCTACATGCTTACGACGCATGTACACCGTGAAACTAGTCTCCTCATCAACAGCTACATTTGCTTGCACCGTGAAACTAGCTCCTCATACAACGTGCTGAGGGGCCGTTGAGGCTGTACTGACCCATGTAACCCTCTCCCCCCCCCCCCCCCCCAGAGAACCCGTGCCCGGAGCAGGGCGACATCATCCAGATCAAGCTGAGCGAGCACACAGAGGTGCTGCCCAAGGCGGACGGGACGGGCAGTACCACCATGTTGGTGGACACCGTCTTCGAAATGAACTATTCCACCGGCCAGTGGACGCGCCTCAAGAAGTACAAGCCCATTGCCACCACCTCCTGAGGCCGGGCCCGGCCGCCCAGAGGACCTTCTCTCTCACACACACACACACACACACACACACACACACACACACACACACACACACACACACACACACACACACACACACACACACACACACACACACACGGCTGTATAAATACACAAACTGTACAGGAGACGCAGCGTGGTGACATGCCTACACTTTTCTTTTGGGCCAAAATCCAAGCTCCCAGAAGTCCCTGCAGAGCCAAAGACGCAGACGACGGAGGACTCCCCTTCTGTTTGGTGTTCTTCTGTTTGTGGGGGGGTTTATGTTTCGATTTCTTCCCCCCCCCCCACCGTCCCTGTTTTTATTGTTGGGTTTTTATGTTTAAAGTCTCTGAAGAGTCCTGAATGTTCTCATGGGAGAGAATGAATGCAGGGGGTGGGTTGGGTGCGGGGGACGTGAGACGGAGAGTGTATTTGGAGGGTAATTGGTGGGTTGGGGGTGAGTTAAAGGTGAGTTCTCCTCTAAAGGAAGTTACTCTTCTTTTCTGCTTGTGTCCCTTCCCCATAACTGTGTGACACGCGCTGCAGTTTCTCTATCAACCGGAGACCTTCGTTCTCTTCCTGTTCACATAAATGACGAATCAGGTGAAATATATATACAAAGATGGCCGAAGCAAGCGTTGACAGCCCCAGAAGAGACCGATGCCGTGGAGATCCGTTTGGGAACTTTCTCAAAGTCGTTTGGGTTTCGTCCTTTATTTTTTCAAAGAAAGGATGGAAATAAAACAAAACCGACTCCAGGGGGCGCTGTTCTACGTCTTTATTGAGGGTAATGATGGGTATGTTTCACTCTTGACTGTTGCCGATGGCCACCTGACCTTGTGTTTTTGTAGGGTTCGGTGAGGGGATTATACCAACATGGTGGTAGACTTAGAGGGGAGGGGATGTAGATTTAATGCATTGTAATTATATCTGTGTTAATCCTGCAGAGGCTTTAACTGGTTTCCGTTCGCCCAAGTTAAAAATGTTTTATTTTTAGGCAGATCAGATGACCCCTATTTAAGTGCCGATACACAAGATAATTGAATGTGGAAAATGAAAAAAAAAACCATGTCAACTTTTAACGTTAACTTAGGAACTTTACTGAAGTTCATTTACTTAACAAAACAATAAAAAAGTGAAAGTTATCAAACATGCAAAAATGTCCACACAAATGATGTGTGTTCTGGATGTGTGTGTACCATCCACCTCACCCACAGCCGTCGTCGCGGTAACCAGGATCAACAAATAGCGGTCAGCTCTGCTGGCTCAGGCCGCTTTCGCCCGGCCAAAAGTTATTTCAAAGTTTAAGTAGCACCAGGGTATAACACCAGCGACATCCGAAGGGGTACCTTGATTAATGATTATTGATTGATCATGGTCACTGTCTCAGCGGTGCAGTGGAGTGGAGGTCTCATAACCCACCGGAGACCAGGGTTCAACTCCTGCTGATAATAACCATGTTAGTTTTAAAAGTAATGCTATCATGTCTATTGGCCTGTCATATATAACCTGACACTAATAATTTAGCAATCTCGATGGGGAAGTGGAGACAGCTGTGAGCTAAACCGCTGGAGACCAGGGTTCAAGTCCTGTTGATGTAAGACTTAGTTCTACATGTGTATTATAAAGTTAAATATAACCTTTGAGATGATTTTAAACAGTGGCTTGATGGTCCAGTGGTAAGGGCCGGTGATTAATGCTCTAAGAGCTATTATTTGAGTGTAGTGTCTTACAAAGGCTGTAGTACCCGTCAGCTATTAGTGAGCCTAATGATAATATCTGATCTAGTTGACTTTCCTTTTGTATGAGACAATTTAAAACTCAGTTCTGACCAATCGGGGCATTCTGATTGATCCCGGAAATTGCCCTTGCCTGTAAGGCACACCCGTGTGCATGAAACCATGGCGATGAAAGGTAGGGAGGGAATGGATGCTTTTTGGGGTTGTTTATTTTCTCTTTCCTACTGCACCTTAGCTTGATCAGACGACAACTCCCTGACATGTTTAAATGTATATTTCATGGGTGTGTACCATGTAATACACACCCACATTTGGATCGACCTTGCATGTGTGATGGAGCTCTTAAGACGCGTAGTCTGACATCAGGCGTGACCTTTGCTCCCTCGCAGCCTAAGCTGAGCTCGGCCAAGTCGCCAGAACCGATAGAGCCATAGAGACAGGAATACGCTATACATGCGCAGTGGCACATTTAATCAAGGATTTCCCATCGCATATGAGAAACAGTACGCTACAGTTGAAAGCTTTGACGAGACGGACACGTTATTGTGATTCCCAGCCCTGCCTTTAGGCAAGCATAGACAGACGCTACGTCTTACCGCACAGCATGTCTTTATTGCCGGACCGCTTGATCCCGCTGCCGGGATCAATCACACATGCATGCCCTCAGTGGGTGTGTTCTTCCAGTGCAGAAAAGCCTTCCAGGGGTCCTCGTCGGCACGGTCTGCTTTAATATAATAAAACTATAATTAATAATAAGGCTAATAATGTTGATATACATTATGAAATAGTCTAGGCTACTTTTTGTGGAGATCTGAGTCTGGAATCTGCCCTCACCTGCATCAATCCATTACTTGTCATTGCTAACCATTTTAGTTAAGCATTGACCTTTTTATGTTTCTTTGAATGGTACGCTCCACTGTGCGTTTATTTTTTTTACATACAAATAATCTGTTGTTTGTAGAGTATTAGTTGAGCACTTTAAGCAACTCCTATATTGTAGCCTGTATTGTACTGAAAGCCTATCTGGTGTAATAAGTGTAAATGTGTCATACCTATTAATAATAGGTCCAGGTCAATGGTCCAACAGATGGACCATTGACCTCTGCATTTACTGTTCTGACTTCAACAGATGGACCTTTGACATCTGCATCCACAGTTCTGACTTCAACAGATGGACCATTGACCTCTGCATTTACTGTTCTGACTTCAACAGCAGAGCCATCGACTTCTGCATCCACAGTTCTGACTTCAACAGATGGACCATTGAC
>OLKM01007733.1:0-10942 GCA_900291075.1 Melanogrammus aeglefinus | reverse complement strand
CCAGACGGGTATAAACAATATTATCACAGTTTATAATCAACCCTACACATGTATCAATATTAATGATAGACCTATCAAATGCTCTTGTAAGGTAACCTTGGGTGCCTTGAAAGGCGCCCTATTAAAAATTATTAATTATTATTATTATTATTATTAGGTTATTATTATACGCGTACTGATTTCTAGATGTTCATGGCAACGTCGCTATGCTTCGCGGCGACACTGACTGGCGAGCATCGACGCCATAGCCCAAAAACAAGATAAATAGATGGCATAGATAAAATAAAACATCAAGACATACAAATTCTAAAAAGAACAGATAAGCAGCTACCCTTTTTCCCCAGCAATTTCCTGCAGAACTCAAAGGTGAAAGTAGAAATGGGTGGCGCCAAAAAGCTGTCATATTGCCTTATTATGCACATAAACCAATCTCTTAAGGTGAAACGGGTGGCCAAAGCTGTCATAATGTTAGTTATCAACAGACCATTTACAATAAATTACATTAACATCAATGTTCTGTACGGAGCTCCTTAAGGGACAATTAGGGAGAATGCTCCGGGAACAAACTACCTTAGTTTGGAAGTCGTGCTTAGTGACAACGAACAAATACAATCCAATTGATAATACATTCTTTGTGAATAAATACGTGTCCCTATCACATTTCCCAATAGAATTAACATACACGTGACCAGTGTCAACCGTAATTTTCGTGAACTCGGTTTGCCTGTAGCCTACAGATACATATATCCCTTACATAACCAAGCAAACGACAATGGTTTTATTATCCTATTTAAAACGGCCAATGCCAGAGCTGCCTGCGTTTCAAGCGTCCATACAGGCAACCACACATCAATCCAAGCGGCCCTAATCAGAGAGGTCCTATTGTCCCTCTTGTCGTCCATATGATTCCCCCAACGGGTTCTATGTTCCGAACAGGGTCGCTATGTTCCCGCTTTGTATGAGGACCAGGAGGAAACATAGACCCTTTTTTTAAAAAAAAAGGTCCTATGTTCCACCCGCTTTTCCAAAAGGTCGCTATGTTCCCCGATATGTATGTGACCGGGGAACATAGAACCCTTATTTCAGAAAAAGGGTCCTATCGTTTCCCCGCAAAACAGCGGGGAACATAGAAACCCTTTTTTCGAGAAAAAGGGTCCCCTATGTTTCCCCGGTCTGTTACTTTCTCCGACCATTACTGGAAGAGGACGCTGCTGGTTTACACTAAGCATACGGGAAACCCATTGTGTTCCTACCTGTTCCCCACTGTTAAACCCAGTTCCAGACCAAAGATTCACCTGGCAACGACTTGCAACTCCCGCGATCTTTTTTTTTTTTTCTTTTCTCTTGCGGACGAGTTCGGGCTGCGACTTCATAAAACCTGGGCAGTTCTACATCCGGCTGCAACGCGCTGCCAACCGGGCGGCGACGTAGGGCGGTGTCCCTATGCAACTGTGGAACCGCTCTGGCAGCAGCTGAGCATCATTGCCGTAGGTTAGATGTGCATTAGTTAGGTTTTGCGAATAGTTTTATTTGCCTTGAGAGTAGGCTAGAGTTAGTGTGTTTTGTCATTCTCCACTACATGCATTGGAGTAAATAGATGAGTTTACAGTTAGTTTAGATTACCCGTTGTTTGGAATGCCATTGCAAATTTCCGTTTAGTTGAATTTCAGTTTGATTCTGTCTCTTTACCATCGCCTTCAACAACTACTTGAGATGGATAACTTAAATTATAAACAGGCCCTACATTAATGTTAGTGAGAGTGGAAATGGTGGCAGTTTTAAAATTGATTTTAAAAAAAAAATAAGGTCGAGATTCGAGTCCGTACAACTGCGTAGACTCCACAGAGAAATTGCTCCGCCGTAGTACGAAAAAATCATAAATTCTTCCTGAAAACAAGAAGGCAGTCAGATCACACATTAATCCAATGATTGGTCGGCGTTGCCCAAAATAAGAACGCCTTTTACATCGCTGCTTTGGCTTACAGAGGACGAATCGTGCTCTGTAAAGAAGCAGCGATCGTAGCGTTGGATCCGTCTCAGAACGATCCACCACATCAGGCGACGAAATGATAGAATGAGGGCAAAACAGTTGGCTATTTTCCAAGCAGTGGAGGAAACAACACAGCATTGAATTTGCGTGGTCTCTCACGCCGAATGCATGAGACTTGAGAGCACTGCAATCGCGATCTTTTTCACGAAATTTGACAGGCACAATATATTAGGCCTATATGAAAGCTGAGCCTCCACTGATTCCGACAATCTAAACTAGGAATTCATCAATCCTGGGAACCAAATCCTCGCAAATAGACACACTAAGAAGCAACTTCCCCCTTTCTTTTAACAACCTCTTTTTTAGAGAAAAAAACGCTAGAAGTTTTCTTGTTTAGGCCTGTTAACAGTCCGCACTGCCAGATTCAGATTTTTTTTTTTAAAGGTTACCTGGTGTTATTAATTTTTGTTCTTGAGTATATTTTAATTAATATTATTAGCATTTTATTTTATTTTATTTTTCGTTATCGTGCAAGGTGTAGTAAAATGTTCTGAAATACATCTTTGTGTTGAGCTGTGGTAGTCCGCCTCTGAATATGTTTTGTAAATAAAAGTGATGTCCAGTGAATTATTCAATAGAATTCACTCAATAGTTCCTTTCTTTAGCCTAACTAAACAATAACGTTGTTGGTCGTTTCTTCTAAATGAAGGTAGTTGGATTCTGTTCTTTGCTTGATGTAGCCTAATTATATATATTTACATTTTTGTGTAGCACCTTTATAGTCTGAAACAGACCTATTTTCTACACATTCTCGTAACAGCCACTCATTCTGAAACAGATCTAATTAAACAAATTAACAATGAAACATTATTAAGAGGTGAAATGTAATAGGCCTATTATGCCACTATCCCCTCGACTGGGCGGGCCGGGCCTTTGAATCGAGCGTTTGTGTTTTTTTTTAATCAATTGCTTATTGGCCTAATCTGAGGAGAGATCTAATGCCATAAACCATAGAAAAAAAGAAATATTATAGCTTTATTGCACGGGTCTTCGACCTCCATGCCGTGGAACGATCCGTTCACTTGCAATGGGTAGCCTATAAGTAGTCCGGTAACTCAGCAACCCCGTATTCGTAGCTTATTTCACTGCTGATCAACACTACGAATGCGGTAACGAATAATTTGTAAACAAGACCACGCCATGTGAGAGTTATTTCTCTTCTCGTTGTATTGGCAAAGTTATAGCTGTGTAATAAGCGGGATGAGATGTAGGCCTAACAGAACGTCGCCGGCTCATTATCGAAAATAAAGCCCCCATCAAGGGCGAACGAGCGACAACCTCCGCTGCGCGTTTGGTGGTCCTGTTTCGCCCTGTCCTGGATTATTTTCCCAATAATGACCGGCCTGTACTGTACATTATTCCTTTACATTTATGTTTTAGCAGATAGGGCCTTAAGTTGTGTACAAATTTACACCATGTAATTAAAAAAAATTGTCGGTACTATGAGAATCCGGGCTTCGCCGCTCATAATGGACAGTTTAAATGTGTTAGGGCTTGGGCTCGGACCAGAACCGTGCTCGGGGTTCGGGTCCGGCTTGGAATTTTCTGGGCGGAGTCTACCCGTCAAAGATTTGATTGCGGGGAACATCGGACCCTTTTTCTGAAAAACGGGTCTCTATGTTCCCCGGTCAACATACATATCCGGGGAAACATAGGACCCTTTTTGGGAAAAGCGGGGAAACATAGGCACCCTTTTTTGAAAAAAGGGTTCTATTGTTCCCCGCGAGCGGGGAACATAGGACACCGAGGGAACATTAGACCCGGGAACATAGGGATGAACCCCTCCGCGGCAACCAGTTTATTATGTGGAGACGACTGAAATATTCTTTCATCATAAACTATCAAAACCAAACAATCCTCTCACATTCCGCCGAGCGACGATTATGAAAGTGAAAATGCACATTTCTCGCTAAAAATGTTACATAAACACTTTTAATGGCGTAACTATGCTAAAATATCATATTTTCCACCCCAGAATAAAAAGTAATGTCCGCCATTTTCACAAGAAATATCCTAAAAACTATCCAAATAGGAAAGATGATGCTCACAGCGTCTTATCCGTGACGTAGTTCGTGCCCATTCAGAATGCATTGGTTAACATTTTCGTGATGCGTTTCACGAAAAAAAAGTCGAACCAATCGTACTCTGGGACACTGATTCAATAGATTAACGTTTCGTGCGCATGAGCACGAGATCTCGTGATACCGGGTTGGGTAACCATAGCAACGCCAGTAAACAAACCCCGTGAAGCCCAATCCCTACGAGAGCTCCCCGCCGCCTACCGGCCATCGTGATATTATATTATATTATACTATTATATATAGAACGTTATAAGAAAGACGCTGTCACCGAGAATTGGCCGCTGCCAGACGCTGTCACCGAGTGAGAGAGAGTTGACGGAGAAGATGGCGGTTGACCTCGTTTCAAAGTTTATACTAATACTCGGGCTGTGTCTCAAATCGCGCACTTCTCTAAGTGCACTGCTTTACAGTACACTGCAATTCAGTGCACCTAGTTGCACAGTGCGCAAATTTTGACAAGCACCGTCTCAAATCAAACACTGCCGCTGCGGCGCACTTAACCGGAAATGACTTCGACAGCTTCTTTTTCTACTACGTTTTAACGACGCCGATTGCAAACCAACCAACCGCCGCCATTTGAAAAGTAGTGACGTATCTTCCGTTTAGCGATGTAGGTCTAGACGTAGCGTCATCTACGTCACCAAGATGGCGGCCGTTAAGTGTGGAAAGTGTCCGTCGATTCACACTCAATTTTCTGGCCGTTTGAGTGCGCCAATGTAGTGCGCATAGCGCACTACATTTTCGCACACTGCTCAGTGTGAACGCACTTACGTACTCAAAATAATTAAAGTTATAAGTGGCAGAAGTGCGCGATTTGAGACACAGCATCGGTAATACCGGTGTATAGACCATTTACACACTTCCGCATTTTTCGAACGGAAATACGTCATTGCAGTGTAGTAGAACTTCCTGTTATGGTAGCGGGTGTGCTGACTGTACAGAATGCAAATGATTACATTTAATCTAAATTCAATGTTCATTTATCTGTGTGACAAGTACTCCACGTCCGCGAGCAATTTAGTTCAACCTGGACTTTGAGATTTTACTGGACAGAGCAGTTCAGTCCTAAGTCCCCTGCTAAGGGTAAAACAAAATCTGTTCTGGACGTCTGGTCACCCTATTTTCAGTAAAGAAATAGTCAGTGAAGAAAGTGCCGCAACCGCAGTGAGAAGAGAGATCGCACAAGAACGGGCAACTTTTGAACTTTTGCCACCGGCATTCTGTCCTATTAGTCAAACATCCAGTTTGTGAGGCTCCTCGCTCTTTTCCTCATTGACCTGAAGCATCTCAACTCTCACTACAACCTGTCCCTGGAAGTATATTTGATACTATAAACCGCATTAAGCAAGAAAACATGAAGTGTTATCTCACATAGAAATACCACAACTTCACTTCGTAACGTTTAAGTCCACAACACACAGTGTCAGTCAGTAACATATTCACATTTACCTAATAGCTGCTACAGCCTTCACCACAAATTACTGGGTTTGGTTATCTCATGTCGATCCTCAACTTTAAACATACACACAACATCTTCCAATGCGATTGCGTTATACTCTATATTTACAAATTCAACAAACACCTAAGATTACTTACTTTACAGTTGACGTTAACAGAGTTATATAACGGTTTAATGGCTTAATGCTATACCAATGTTCTTCTTTACTTACCTTGGTAATTGTGGATAAATTCTTCGTGGAAGAATTAATATCCCTTATTCAGTTTGTTGCCTTTAGTGGACCGGAATTTATTCTCCACCACTCTTTACCAACATCGGCGCTGCTGGTGAACTTTGGTAGACCAAGTCAGGCTTGTCGCAAAAACTCTAACATTAACCGTTAGCTGGCCATTTCTCCATCAACAAAGCATACCAACGGAACTGGGTTTCAGGTTTTAGATCCACAGGAAAAGAATGAATGAAAGGTAGGGTTGTTTTGGGGTGGAAGAACAACAGCCTGGAACACAACAGAAATTGGCGACTGCAATTTTTTCCGTATCTGCCGCCAACCCGCTACGATAACAGGAAGTTCTAACTACGCTACAATGACGTATTTCCGTTTTTTGTGTAAATGGTCTATTGCTCGGTGTAAAAATGTCCACACCGTGGCAACCCTAGTGCCATTGCATTTACGGCTATGGCTGTGTGCTAACTTCATTCAAATCAAGGCATTGCAATTTTTGCAAATCGTTATACGTGGGTCTTTCTCAGAAACATTGAAAAACGTCCACACCGCAGACATATTGGCGCTTATCCAGACAAGCGTGGGCTGGCCGCAAAACCGAAAATGCGCTTTTGGTCCATTTTCGGCCGAAAATTTCCGGTGGCCGAAAATTCGGTGCATCCCTGGCTAGAATCACATTAGCTAAATGTCTTTAAAATGCATTGCTGTGGATTGGGTCATGTATATTTTCAATGGTTATAATGTACTTACACACAAGAAAAAATGTCCTGGAACCCACAGAGGAATTAGAAGGGATTCCTTCTGATTAGCATTTTTCTGTTAAATATGATGTATTGCATTTTAACATTTGGCAACAATGCTTAAAAACTGTCTAATTTTTCCTGATGTGTATTATTTACACATCAGGCATGCAGATCACAGCCATGCGTTCATATCCCATGAAGGGAATACCGATTGTAAAGTGATGGATGAAATTGTTTCTACACACGCACTTATCTTATTTAACATTAGACTAAAACATTTCAGCTAGATCAATTGACTTACTGGTAAATGGAGCAGAGGATCACAATTGGAGGGAGGGAGCCACGTTGGGGGTACATGGAGGTCGGCAATAAAAATGTCCTTTCCCTGTAAAATTCACACAATCCTACAATTCAACAACAATGCTACCAAATGGAACATAAACATATGGTGGAGTGCTATTGTGTATTGCTCAACATTTTGCAAGATAGCCTCAACATCTACACAACCTATTAATCAAGTCAAAACACACCTGCATATTAGCCATCTTCTTGACAAGACTGAGGCACGCATTTCCTACCTGTTGATGTAGTTTACACACAGTGTCAAACAATAAATTCCAAATGGGGTTTTATCAAAACATGCCTTCACCATAACATTGGAAAGTTGTAAATAGGCCTATGTCACATTTCCTGCTTCCGGAACGCGTAGTAGGGTAATCCAACTTCCGGTCGCGTCAAGCAGCAACAACAACAATGGCATCCTCCGTTCGCAGATGCTCTTGTAGTGTACCGTGTTGCTCTACATCAGCACGTAGACAGCCATACCTAAGCTTCCACGCTTTCCCGAAGGACGAAATACTCCGCAAGACTTGGGTGAGATTAATAAGGAGGGATGAGGGGCCTTCTTTTATTATTCGCACGGGCAGCACCTACGTTTGCAGTTTGCATTTCGATCAGGAGAGCATCTACGTCTCGAAAAGTGGTCGGAAGAGACTTATAGCCAATGCTACACCAACCCGGTTTTCCTGGAATAACTGGGGGGAGGATCGGACCCGTCGCCAGTCAGTTTTTGACCGTGTTAACACACGCCTAGGAGTAGTGGATGGCGCTCAAGCTGGTGCTGAGTCAACTGCGGTGGAAGAGTATGAACACTCTGCTGCCGACATGGCCGTCGATGATCACGAAGCTGCCTCAGACCATAACTACGGCCGCGTGGGAGTTGTGGATGATGCTGCTACTGCTGCTGCCGAAAACATTAGGCTACTGGAAGCTAAAGTGAGAGCTTTAGAAAGCCAACTGAGGGACCTGACCTGTACATTTACCATCAACAGGTACTGTGCGACTGACGACGAATTCCGATTCTACACCCGCTTTCCGTCTGAGAGAGTGTTTTGGGCATTTTGGAAATCGGTAGCCCCCTCAGCTTCCAGGTTAGTCTACTGGAGTAGAGCCCAGAGGTCAACTGATGTCATGGGACTGGAGAAGCCAAGCCCTAACAGGAGACTGCCACTTGTTGATGAACTCTTTCTCTACTGCTGTCGCGTAGCTATTGGGATGAAAGAAAAGGTGATAGCAGACATATTTGGCATCAGCACCACCACTGTGAGCAGAGTCATCATCACATGGACCAACTACCTGTTCCTTGTCTTGGGGTCAGTGCCAATTTGGATGACAAGGGAACGAGTGCAGGCAACAATGCCATCAAAGTTTGCCCAGTACTGTCCTAACCTGCGAGTTATTCTAGACTGCACAGAAATCAGGTGTGAGGCACCCTCATCACTCACCCTCCAATCAGAAACATTCTCCCACTACAAAAATACCAACACCTTCAAAGTTCTAATTGGCATTGCTCCATGTGGAGTTATCACCTTCATTTCAAAGCTGTACACTGGTTCCATATCAGACAGAGAAATCACAAAGCAGTCAGGAATCCTTGGTCTGCTTCAGCCAGGAGATGCATGCATGGCTGACAAAGGCTTTGTCATCGAAAAGATGCTATCTGAAGTTGGGGCCACCCTCATAATGCCACCATTTAAAAGAGGCGCCAGGTTCACCAGAGAGGACACCGAAAAAAACCAGAATATCGCGCGACTTAGAATCTTGGTGGAGAGGGCCATCAGAAGGGTCAAAGAATATCACATCTTGGACACGACAATACCTCTGACTCTTTCAGGCTCCGTCAATCAGCTGTGGGTAAATTGTTGCTTGATGTCTAACTATCAAGGTCCTTTAGATGTTAAGGGTGATGTCCCAGTGTGACACATTAAAACACACATATGATTATTTTCAAACGTTTATTAATGTTCTTTGTCGAATAGTTCTAACAGAAATTAAATGGTTTGTGTCCTTTTCAAATGTTTATTAAATGTTCGTTTCCAGTTTTTATAAATATACATTTACATTTAAAGATATTTACATTTAACAGAAAGAAATTGTGTGTTACCTTAAACAAATGTTCAGGAATGTTCGTTTCCAATTCTTTGATTAAAATTTAATTTGATATATATATGTATATTTACATTTTACAGGAAGAAATGTTCTGTGTGTTACGTTAAAATGTTCAGGAATGTTCGTTTCCAATTCTTTAATTACAATTTAATTTTACATATATACTAGTGCTGTCAGTTAAACGCGTTATTAATTTTGTAATTTTTTTTCTTTGGCTCAAACACAAAGAAGCAGTAGCCTGACTGCTATGTTCAAGGCAGTATGTTTGTATTTGTTCATTCGTTTAATTGCACTATAGGCTTTATTTTTTTGTATCGTCCTGTTTTGATCAGTATATGCTAATGCTGTTATCAATAAAAAAAACATTTGCACAAGGCAAGCCGATGCACCTCTCCATGTTGATAAGAGCATTAAAATGAGAACAATTAATGGGACAAAAAAGATCCAAGGGATATTTAGCATAGAAAAAAAGATTTGGCGATTAATCGTGAGTTAACTATGACATTAATGTGATTAATCGCAATTAACTATTTGAAACGCTTGACAGCACTAATATATACATATTTACATTTAACAGACTCTACTAAAATTGTGGAAAACACGAGTTTGACCACATTAAGCATGCAGTGGATTAAGGAAGAAAATATGAGAAAGAGGAATCTGGCAACAGCAGATATAAACAAAAACATGCCAATCTGCAGCCAGCAGACATGAACACAACATTATCATCTGCAACAGCAGATCTGGAGAAGAGGCATTTTGGAACAAAAAATGTACATTATATACATTTAACAGAAAGAAATGAAATATGAAATTGGGGTGTGTGTGTGTCCTCGCCCATATTATTTACTTGGCATTCAGGAGGTATTGTGTGTCATGTACGTGTTAAAATAAAAAAGATCTAAATTAACTTTCATCTCATTAATGAATGATTCATCATGCCAAATTCTTTCCACTGTCAGGTCATTTTTTGTTGACGTAATGAAATCGCACCACGACAAACCAGTGATGGCCATCTGGTCCTTGCACTCGCTGGTTAGGTGTCATCTGTGGGTGTTTTTTAAGTTTGGCCTTACCGTTCACAAACTTCACATGCTTGACCTCTGTTATACTGTCCACATTTGGACATTTGACTTCAGCTAAGCCACAAGGGGTGGGTTTGCAGTGGGTATCATACACACCTGGGCATCAGGGCTTAGCCCGAGGTAAAACGCCTCAGTGGACAATGGACACAATCCAGGAAGGATAGACATTTACATTAGACATGTCACTGTACTGTCGCAACACTGCTGGCTCGAGGTCGAGACCCCTTTTCATGTCAGGTGTTTGCCTTCCCCCCTTTATGATCCTCAGTGCGAGAGCCTGAGCAGAGGACTCTCCCTCTCAGAGCAACCCACTTCACCAACTACTAGGAAGTTACACGAGGCAAGTCGGACTTCTTCCACATAAGTTCTCTGATGCTGTCCACCTGTGGCTGTCTTCAATGTAAGAGTGGGCCATTCAGAGGTGGACTTGTCTAAGGTCTGAGGTGAATGGAATACTGGAGGTATGTTAAGTCACTTAGTGGGGTCGTTCCAAATGTATAGCCTAGACGAAGCGGAGTTGTGGGAATGAGCGGGGCTTCTGGCGTGCTTGTAGATTCGTTTCTCTGGATATTTCTGGGGCACTGATAGGAAAGAAGTGTCGAACCATGAGGGACTGGTCCAAACTATAGATGTCCACTAAGCGTAGCTCGGCGAGGTCACATCGTCTTGCAAATCTCCGGGTTGAGTTAGAAGGTCTCGCAGGTCATGCTCCGACTGACAGCACCGCAGGGTCAGGAGGGGTCCTACGCACCAAAGTAACAGGAAACATAATCATTAAATATTTTACACATTGTCAAATATAATACATAATCGGCAGGTTTTCATATATGGCATATTTGATTTATACCGGGAA
>OLKM01007732.1:0-10944 GCA_900291075.1 Melanogrammus aeglefinus | reverse complement strand
CCCGAAGCACCGGGAGCCACCCCCAGCTCACACAATCCCTGAGACCGTTACGCCACGACACCCGGAACTGACCCGCCCGAACCACCCGGATCGGACCCCAGCTGCACACACCGAGACCGTACCCACGGACCCCACCCCGTGACCCCCCAGGGACCTCAGGTCCTGGTGGGCTCTGGGTCCTAGTGGGCTTATTCAGGTAGACCTGTTCTTTCTCCTCTGTCTGGGTCCGGGTGACCAGGTCGCGGTCTGTCTGATGTTAACAATTAACCGGTGCCTTGACCGCGCGGCTCAACACGTTCCACGTCCCTGGTCCTTTGTTTATTCCCACAGTGACGTTCGTGCTGAATCCAAAGCTGAGGATTCTGGGGGGGGGGGACCGGTGAAAATTGACCAAATCCGTGAAACACAAAGAAACCGTCATCACGTGCGCCCAGCAAGGAGTCATGTTTGTGACCTTCAAGCATCAGAGGGAAACCGACCACAACATAGAAATACAGCCCCCCCATAGACACACACCCACTCACACTAACACGTTATACATCCACACAAACACACAACAAACACCTCACAACCAAAACACAACTACCACACAACACACTCCACACAGACAACACACTCAACACATCACACTCAACAAACACACTCACCAAAAACACTACACAAAAAAACACACTCACACACACTCACATCAAACACACTTACACACAACAAACACACTCACACAAACACAACACAAACACCATCACACAATCACACGCATGCCAATGTTTGCTGAAGAAAACCAATTTTTCATCAAAACATTTTAAAATAGTGAACCTTTCAGCACAATGAGTTGCACACGTAACAGGTGACGGAGATATTATCTACCATGTTACTGTCTCTCTGACGAATGTAAGGACGTAGGAATGTTTAATGGTATCATGTGATGTGCGTAGTAATTCATTGTTGTTCAGTTCTAATTGTTGTCATTATACTACCAATGCTTCTCATGCGAACGTGCTCAAACAAAGTTTTGAGTTCGACTAATCACCGTGTAGTACATTACTCCAATACCTCTATGCATTACCAAGAATGCGGGTATCCCAACCAGAAATCCATGATGCACTCTGATGTACAAGCCCATAGGGCCTTCGGATATTCTCTGGATCTGCTCGAAGTTGGAAAACTCAAAAGAAAGAACTAACAAACACGATTTTATGTATGCATTCATTTATGAATCTGGTTGAGTGAAATAATGTGATTTTTGACATGTGATTTACTCGTTTGTTTCACCCCGGAAGGGGCGGTGTCATCATCGAGTAGACGCGGCCCTGAAGGGAGGGTGACAGAATTGAAGAGCAGACACGTGATGAGTCCCCCGTCTGCCACGAATGTCACAACTTCTTCTTCCCCTTGAAATCTTTCTTTTGTAATCGTCTACACAGACACAAATACATAAATAAGGTGTGATGGCTACAAACATTACGTTCTATTGATAAGACCCTGATTAGAGCTGCATCATTGAAACTTCACCGATCATGTTCAGCCCTTGGATTAAAGCTACTGTATACTGGCCTTCCCAGCGGAGCTCTGGTTCAGTCACCGCCACGGTATAGAACTTCCCAAACCATATTCCCTTATGGAGTCACCACCTTCGACCACGTCACAGCGACACGTGCTTGGTTAAATTAAGAGCATAAACAGGATTTAAGTCCCGAATCTCCTCCCAGATTTACTTATCTGTTGAAAGCAGGCATCAAGATGGTGCATTTTGGCGTTGAGGATGTTGAGAGCAACACGACGAGCTGACGGTCCGTCCCACTGCTGGTGATTGGAGCTTCAATCAGATGTCAATTTTAAGTTCCACTTTCAGATAAACAAATCTCTATTTGCATCCATCATCTCTCGTCGTCATACTTTCCTCACTTACCGATTAACTTTATTTTTTGGTGTGAAGCAACATTTGTTCAATGATGCAGATGTTTCCCCAGCCCTGTATGGTTAAGGCGGCCGCCTTAACAACATAGTGCCCCGCCTTGACCACCTAATGTAAATGTTTTAAATTTTATGTGTTTTATTAAGATTTTTTTAATTATCATGCATTAACAACAGTACAAAACACTCGTAGAAAAGAAAAATACTTCCATCAGGTATACAAAAATATAATAAAATAATGCATGTGGAACAATAGGCTACTGGTTGACAATACGTCGTGCCATAAAGCCTTTGAGATTGGAAATGAAACAGCCCTGCATCAGCGGTCGTATGTTTACTGCGAACTGAAACCCTAACTGAAAGACCACAGGGCCCACGTGACCAAATCAGTTTCAATGTCAAGCAGCTGAACTCAGAATTAACGATTAAAGGGAAAACTGGTCAAAAACACAAATCTTTTTCAAAACAATGTTAAGTCTCCCTTTACAGTTTGTTTATTGTTGGTAAAATGTGTGAAATGTGTAGATGTGTTAAAACATATTTATAAGGAATAAACTGAAAAACCATCATCTCAACATTCCCTTTCTTGTGATATTGCTTCATTCACAGAGCTTTTAAAATAATGTTTCTCTGGTTTCTTCCTCCTAAAATTCCATTTAAAGTAAGACAGGCCAACTGGTTTCAGCAAAGACCATTCAAAACCCCTCCGGGTTTCATCTTGATTGCCTGTTTCCATGGGAATTCTCTGCCCCAATGTTTTCCCGGCCATTGTTTGGATTAAAGCACTGGATGAAGAAAATGCACAGATTTGGGAGTGGTGTCTCTGTTTGTGTTTTGTCCTTCCCAAGGTGCCCCCTGGAATCTGAAGGCGCACTAGGAGGAGCGATGCCTGGACACCCAACACATGTCGCTTCAGGCACAAGTTGTTTAGTTTTTATTTGCTTTTAAGTTGGGACGGCTGCTTCCAAGAGCATTAGGCCTACCCATCTACCCCATCCCACTTGGTTGCTCTCTAAACTTCTTACTAACTTTTAAAATGTTTATTTCTATAACTCTTTCCACAGGGTCAGAAGGTGACTAAATGGAATTTTTCGCTATTTGGCCTTTTAAGCACTCAAGAGCATATCTATTATCATTTTACTTAAAAATTTATTAAAATATATTAGTGAATCTTACAACATTGTCACTCAATTACATCAGTCAGTGATATTATGATGATGAACATGTATCAATGGAAAATTGTTGTGAACAAATATGATGAATAAAGTGGAGATTATGAAGATTATAAAAAAGCCATCAGCAATTAATGACCCATTGATTATAGCGGCTAGATAAGTGACTTTTACTCCAAACTGACCGCGATGGGTTCTCTGTTGTAGGTATCCGACAGCTCCTCTAGTGGCTTGTTGTGTATGACCTCGTGGCAAGTCGTCACGCGTCAGTCCTGTTATGCGCTAACTCGTTCAACTAGGCCTACATGTTTAGAAACACAGCCCGACTCCGTGTATTCTTCTTATGCACCTTCACTTGCCAACATTCTCCTGTTTGAATTCCCAAGAGAGACACATAAGAATGAGCCAGAAAGATAGAAAACTTGGATGGAAACCATCACCAGTGATTGAGATGCAATCAGAGCGGACAGGGAAAAAGTTTTCTGTTCTGCTCAGACAATTGGGTTGCACCATGTCTTCTGAATGTGCTGCAGACCATCCAGAGGAAAGAAAGGCTACTATAAATACAGTGGTGGAACAGTAGACAGCGGTTCATAACCCATCTAAACTCGTAACGAGACTATTAGCCTAACCGTAATGAGAAGGATGCAAATATCTAAATAGTTTCCCGTTCCGGACCGCCTTCCATTCAGACATCGCCACCCGACATTGAGTCTAATGGCGCATTTCCACTAGCCACGGCTCGGCTCGATTACCGGCTCGGCACGGCGTCGGCTCGGCTCGGTTTGTGTTTTTCCATTACAACTGGTGCCTCCTCGACGGGGCGCTCATATACATTGGCTGCGCAAAACCACTGTGACGTCATCTCAACGGCGCCGACAACGTACAAATCCGGAAGACCAGAACAACACAACAACATCAGAAGAGAGACAGCATGGAGGACATGGAGGCGATCGTGTTGCTGCTAACCCTGTGCTTTTGTCCACACAAGGCAAGAGAAGAGAGCCAGAGAAGACTCCGCGGGCTGCACTATTGAACACTATTGAAAAGTCGCGCGGTTATGACGCTTCCAGTGACGACACTCATCGGCCAATCACTGGAAGGCAGTCGGCTGACGTCACGTTTTAGTAATGCTTCGGCTCGCTTGGAACCACGGCTGAGGTGATACCAAAATGTACCTGGTTGCAGGTAGCCTACTGCGTGCTAGTGGAAACACGCAAATAGCGCGCCGAGCCGAGCCGTACCGAGCCGAGCCGTGCTAGTGGAAATGCGCCATAATTGTCGTGGTGGCACTTCCATCGTTTTCAAACGTCCCACCACTCAGGAATCTTCAGTTTCCATGGTCGGAGTAGGCCTACTTAACTTGTTTTCCAAAAAGTTGATATTTGCAAAATGTTTTAATTTGAGAGGTTACCGTTTGCTAACACTGATCTGTTTAGTGTTAGCAAATGAGAGCACTGATCTGTTTAGAACGCGTTTTCTTTTGTTGCCCAAAAAAGCTATATGATTGGATTTTTTTTAATATTTTTGTGTTAATCTTTTTATAGATGGTCATCAACTAACACGTTATTTCAGTTCATCTTTAAAACAACCCCTCTACATTGCATCTAATCACGGTTTACTAAGTCAAATCATAGTGGCGTTTCCAACACTCTTTTAAAAGGACATTTAAATGATCCCTTTCTTGAGTTGTTTTCCTTTCATTCATTATTTGCCTCATTACTTTTCCTTCATGCAATTTTGCACGCTACTATTCCAAAGACGAGCCTTTTATCTAAAGCTCACTTAGTAGGCTTAAGAGATATCTGTAATTCAGTTTTGACTAACTGAATTACAGTATCTCTAACTATGGAAAACACTGAGTGCTCGTATCTCGACATCTCTTTAGATTCAAAGTCAATGCAAAGATGCATCATAAAAGTGTCATAAAACTTTATAACTGCCGGTCACTCACTGACATGTCTGCAAGGATTATAGTGTGTTTTGATTCTCATAATTGCAATACATTTTATTCAATTCGTGCATTATGATCACTGTTATTGTGTATTTCAATGTGATTATAAGTTACTCCAAGTTATTATTGTGTGCTTTAAGTGAACTTATGATGTAATATATTACAAGCTGATTATAAGTCAATATAAATGGTCATTGTGTAGGAGATCGCAATGAAATGGAGACGGAGACTTGATTGCCGGTGAAAAACACTAGAAGGATTTATTTCCCAAAACACAGAACCCGCACAGCCAGAGGTGCGTTCCTTAAGACCTGCGTCGTAACACCAGGTGGGTGCCACGCCCCCTTCCCTTAAAGGGGCACGCACCATACAACATACACAGTGAATACGATACCGCTACAGACGCCCCCCCAGAATTCACACTCCCGAACAGTCAAGGTCACACCAGGTCCTCGATCGAAGGTGCTGTATTTCCGTTTCCAGGTAAACGAACAGGAATGGCAGGTCCCGCAGCACGGTGTCCATCAGGCGCTGAAAGGCCTGGGCTGCGTTCTTCAGGCCGAACGGCATCCGTAAAAACTCAAATAGTCCAAACGGAGTGATCACCGCCGTCTTCGGGACGTCCTGCGGCTGGACGGGCACCTGTGATAGCCCGACGACGAGGTCCACCTGGAGAACAACTACCGGCACCGGCCAGGCGGGCAGAAAAATCCTGGTGATGTGGGAAATCGGATAGCGGTCGGGCACCGTTAATTGTCATTGAGCCGGCGGTAATGCCCACGATGGACGCCACCCACCGCCCAGGCTTCGAGACGATGTGGGCAGCGGGGAAAGCCCCAGGGGCTGTCCGATTTCGCCGGACAATTCCAAGACGCTCCAGGGTGTCAAATCAAGACCCTAGCAACGGCAAGCTTAGCAGAGTCGAGGCGCCGGGCCTGGGCGTAGACCGGCGAGCAGCGGTCGCGAAATTGGTTGGTGCTCCACACATCCGTGGCTTGGTGGCGGCCAGCTGAGAACGTGGGCTCCGTAAGCTCCGGGAATTCCGCGAGGAGGGGGGAAAACAACATCGGAGGGTGACGAGTGCGCCCGACAGCTTATGTCGTGCCCGAGCCACTGAGCTCACATGCCAGGGAGCTAAAAGTCTCAGCACTTATCAAGCGGCTCGGTTCATCGCATCCAACCAAAAAGACGTTGGCCGCAAGAAGGAAATCGGGCGCCGGAGGAGGGGTGTGTGGACACTCCCGGTGGGACAAAAATCCCAGCCGAAAGCTGACATGCCTCCGAAACATAATTAACAGTTCCTAGTCCCAAAAGGTTGCGGATGGGGCTGCCTTGGCGGCCTCCAGGGCGGAGGCCTGTGGCCGCCGCCTATTTCTGTACCATAGCGTGACGCGGGCAAGAACGCTCACCTCTGGGCCCCCGTGTCACACAGGAAACCTTGCTTTAAGTAAGGTGAAAAAAAAATTAACATTTAAAATTGAATGCAAGAACACAACTCAAAACGTTGTAGAATTTAATTATTTGTTTAATGGTTTAAAACAAAATACTACTTGACACAACTTTTTGCTAATGATCAATTGACTGATTGACATTTACAATCGACTATGCCATTCCTGAACCAACTCATTCATCGACTCAATCAACTTAAATTATAGATGAATAAAACCAGTTCTTCTTTCCCTGTATAACGGGTATAAAAGAATATAAAATAAAGAATTTATAAGTGAATCTTACACTTTGTCAATTTTTTTTTGTCACTATTATGATGATCATGTACCAATGGAACATTTTTGAAAAAATATGCAAAACATAAACATAATTTGCAGATAAAACCTGGAATTATGGGGAAAGTGACGAAGCCTCAACCAATAATGACTTTGATTTTCGCGGCTAGATATGTGACACTTACTCCAAAACTCGACGTGATGGATTCTGCTGTTGAGTTCCCAACCGGAGAGACACGTGAGCCGAGACAGAATAGAAAATGTAAACCTGCCAGACCGATTGAGATGCAACAGAGAGGAACAGGGAAACGTTTCTCCAAATCAGACAACAGGGTGCCACCCATTCTTCTGAATGTGCTGCAGACAGTGAAACGGCCAGAGGTGAAGAGAACAGTCTACATAAATACAGAGGTGAACAGTAGACAAGCGTTTAAGGGACAATGAACAGTAAAAAATCTATACAAGATTAAGGGAATTAATTCATAATATATAATGAACAAAATCTTACAGTTCTGAGAATTAAATCCGAATATTTACCATTGAATAATAAATTATAAGAGCAAACAACAGGACATATCGGGAGATAAGAAATATCGTCCGAGTCCTGACTGCCACAAACCACCTCTACCAGCAACGTTCCACATATGTTCTTATGTCATTATGTTTTTATCAGTGTTAGGTATTTGCATGGTACAAATGCAAACTACCACCGAAAACGGTACAATCACTGTAGATTACGAATGAGCTACTAAGCTAAAACAGTACGACTACTACAAAGCTATCATGATAGACATGCTAAGCGTTTGCCCACTTGAAATTGAAGGGACATTGTTAGCTAACTAACTATATATGTTTATCATTAAAACCATATTATATTATTAACATAATGTGTTTAATAATAATTATGCTTTAATGATAACAATAATAGTTTAGTTATTATTAACTTAATAATGATCCCTTTAAAGAACTTCTCAAAGAAAATAATGAATCCACAACTAAAAGAGTTGTTTTCCTTATTAATTTCCTAATTTATTTTTCCTCACACCATTTTGCACACTACTATAATAAAGACATAGTAGTGTGCATTTTTTTTTGCACACTACTACAACTCATTCATTGACTTCTTCAACTTCAATTATAGATGAATGAAACAGCACTTCTTTCCCTGTAGCTTTATACAACGGAAAATAACCAGAGTTCTGGTAAGGTCCTCCGATTGGACAAAACTGAATGATGAACATTTGCATACCAACTGAGTTAGTGTAATAGGGTCCATATTTCTCCCTTAAAACATTTCTTGCAGTACAACCTTGGCAGACCACCCTAGATAACCAGAAAAAGGCCGCCGGGATGTTGGAGAACCAGCAGGCCAGTCCTTAAAAGTGTAGGGCTAGAATAGTGGACATAATTGCTATCTCACTTGTAAACTACAGCTCCTTTAAGCAAAGCTGTCACCTTGCGTAGGGAACCTGCCAAAGCAGTCAGATGGTGATAAACAGCCCTGTATTTCTCAACCCACCGTAGTCTCCAGTTGACGGTGATGGGATACACTAACACAACTTTAACAGATCTACAGACACTGACGACTAGCCCTTCTCTCTGCGGACTTCTCATCTGCCACCAACACCACCGCTCCAAGAACATGAACTTTAGAAACCACAGACCCTCATTTTTGATGTCATGAAGCGTCAAATGATACACGTCCCTCTGCATCACATTTCAAACATGTTCCAGGTCCAAAAAACCACAGCCCTCTCTGCTGATGGTTCATGGAATCAGATTGAGATTATATTATACATAGTTATAGATATCGAGCCGTCTACAGGGGCCGGTAAAGGACTCTGAGAATCATAATCTGTTCATTCATGTAAGTTATGGTGGCTTGATGTGGTACACGGGGTTGTTGGTTGTGGGGTGTTTGGGTTCTTCTGTAAGTTATGTGTTCCAACTTCATCATTGGAACTGTAAACTCTGTGTGTTTTGCTGGCCCTCTGAGTGTATGGGACAACCAGTCCTTATATGCTGTTTTTATGTTTGGGACCAGACCCTGTAATAAAATGGAATACACTTATAAGCCAGTTTGTTCACACAGCCAAGTGCTCACATAAGAGAGGTTAGCCTAGTTTAAGGTAGAGTTTGGAAAATTGTAGACCGTCGTTTTACAGATTAGCAAATTCATTTTGTTATTTCATTATTTTGTAAATGTACCTGCAAGAACACGCCCTCCCCCCATCCCCAACATTTCCCACAATCTGGGAAATGTTCTTTAATATTAATGTTTCTTCAGGTGCAGTTGTACTATGTGCACCGATGTGATTGGCTGATGCAGGGAGGCGGGTCCACAACTGACCGTATAAGATCGACTCGTCTTCATCTGAACGATGCGTGTTGGAGAAGTAAGACCAAAGACAAGATGTTTTCTGTTCAAACTTTGATCGTTGCCGCTCTTCTGACACAAGTGTGTCCATCCTGGATGTTGGAAGGGTAAGTGCTTTTAGTTAGTTTTCTGTTTAAAAAAACAAACCCTAAAAGCTATTAACGTCCAATAAAACCCTGAAATACTGTAGGAATTAGATCCAGACACAAATAATATGGAAGGGTAATAAAGGATTCAGCAAGACTTAGTATAACCTGCTCCGATATGGACATATCTGGTATATACTGTTCAGCTAACCCTAACCCCTCACGATCATTGAATGTTGAATTGTAAGAATGTAGACTGACAAACACCCCTACAAAGTTCAACTAAATATTTATGCTTTGCTGTTCTGGTCCTGCAGGGACTGGTATCTCGTTTGAGGACAAGAACCCTGAACTCTATCAGCTGAAGGTTAAAAAGGCTGAGTGGTACACGAGGAACCTGGCCAAGCTGCCGGCCCAATTAGGATGGTTCAGCCACTCCGGAGTGGTGTGAGTCCCCCTTTTTTATATATAACACCTTCTACCCGTAGACAACTCCATGCAAACACATTCAAAACGGTGACAAAGGGAACAAATCATTCATAATTATTATATTTGATGCTGATAGTCATACCGCATCCAGGCTTTGTTTATGAAGCGAATGGACTGATAATGGAGGTGGACTCCCACTGCCAGACCGACAGGAAAGGTTGGCCTATGGCCTGGAGCGGAGGCTTGGTGCAGACCTATGGGTTTAGGAGGAGAGGAGGGGATGCCCTGAATCTTGTTGTGTGTTTCCCTGCTTCAGGCCTGACGTTGGAGGACAAGACGAGTGGTTGCTCCCATGTTCAAGTACAGACCATAGTTGGAGCGGGGGCAGATGACATGAGTACCTGGAGGGTCAGTAACAACAAGAAGCTGTTTATTCAGGGCCAAATGTCTCGGTGGAGGTTCTATGTGCAGCACTTTACTAGGCCTGATCATTGAACAAAGATGCATAACAGCCTAATACAAAAAATACTTTGTTTGCTTTCTAGCTGTATCGAACCAAAGAAAACATTTGTTGCGGGACTCTTAAGGATTTTGTGAAGGCTGGGGGATCCGGCTACAATTTATTGTGCAATAACTGTCACCACGCGGCTTCTCGAGTTATGAATTACCATGAGCATTTGGAACAGGATTGAAACCTTTCCATGAGAAGATCAACATATTCATGATTTCACATCACCGAGTCCATCGGATATCAGTTAAGAAAAATAAAATAAAAATACATAAATCTTGTTTCATTTTTTCTTTGAGACAACGTCTAGAAAGTATCAGGTGGTGCGTGTGTGCGTGCATGAATGTGTGTGTGTATGCTACCTGCTCTAATGTGAAGGTGGTAGCAGGGTGTGTGTGTGTGTGTGTGTGTGCTACCTACTCTACAGTGTGTAGATGGTAGTGTGTGTGTGTGTGGTGCGTGTGTGTGTGTGTGTGTGTGTGTATTCTGTGTGTGTGTGTGTGTGTGTGTGTGTGTGTGTGTGTGTGTAGCCCGTGTGGGTGTGTGGTGTGTTGTGTGGGTTGTGGTAACCCGGATCCGACCCAGCACCCCTTGAAGGCATTCTACCCCAGACGGCTGCCATTTTAGGGAGTTTGGCACAGGAGGGACCAAAATAATCTAAATGCAGAGCACCCTGTTCCTCAGGGTGGAGAAAGCAGGGCTTTAATAGCCTTGCTTTCCTCCACTCATTCGGGGCTTCTCCCAGCCTATGTTGGCTCGTCACCAAGAACAACTTTTCAT
>OLKM01007731.1:0-10950 GCA_900291075.1 Melanogrammus aeglefinus | reverse complement strand
ATGTAACTCTAGATGCTATGGGTGATAGCGATCAGTCCTTTAAGGCTATCTCGCTTATTGGTTATCCCTCATAGCGCGTGAGCCGTAGCACTGAAAATTGTTGTAATCCGCCCGTCCCACCAAACAGCTCGTGCCAACTGCCTCAATACACGTCCGAAGGGCCACCCTATATGATTGTACGGGGGAGCGCCGTACTGGGCGGAGACGATCTGACTCCTAACCAAACAGCTGTTGTTCCGGAGCATAACATATAAAAAGACTCATGAAGCGCCGACAGACGTAAAAGGCTGCGACCGTTACTCATGGATATCTAGAGTTACCAATTACGTAACTATCGTTCTAGTCGGTATAGGCTTCGCTTTAAGGCTATCGTTTGGGCGTTTTAAAAGTGCGAAGCACGATATTAGTCTATGCCTCCATTGGGTCCTCATTTAGTACGGCCGGTGATCCCGAGAAACACAGCTACAGTATCACTATTACGTATCCAACGTGCGCAGACATAGCAGGTAACATGGTTCCCACTCGCGACTTCTATAACTGGCGATGTCATCAACGCAGCAGCTCTAATGTGTCGATAAGAACCACAAAAATAAGCGCTGCGCGTTGAGAGACATTCGACTCACAACCTACCACATTGTGGTGCAACTATACGATGCAAAGAAGCGCAGATTAGTCACACAATCACACTCACTCCGACAATTGCACCCAGAAACTGAGCGTGCGTCATATGAGGAGGCGCGACCCTCGGTCCATCTCTCGTTAAAAACCTAATAAAAGAGATGGGGGAAGCCCAGTGAGGGTGCTGTGCCCAGATTAATCCATCCATCGGCATCCCTCTTTCAGCACGCAGGCGACAGAAGGACGAATATTTCCTCCGACTAAGCGCTGCATCGACACTGTTCGCGCCCTGATATTCTCAGGCGGTGCTGCAGACCCCCGGTGACACATTAAGCGGGTATAGATGATAGCCATCGCACAGCCCAATGTGACTCGCAGCCGTTGTTCGTCAGGGAAGGCCTTGGGGACAGTCGTTCCTCTCGTATGCCACAAATAACTGTTAGATTCTGCGCAGGAGCCGCCGTGCGTTCCTGCCCATAAACCAAGGAGCCAAAGGACGGCGCGCACGGGGCACAAGAGGATGGGCTGTCGCCTCCTCCTCAGATTGATGCAGGAGGGGAGAGAGAAAAGCCGATATTGGTGATCGTTACCGTCGATAAACGCTGACACGAAGCTTGACCAGGCTAGTAATACTCTTTGTATAAAGCCAGGGATATAACCAGACGGGCGTGAAATATGGCACAGAAAATCTGCTGCGTCCCCTTGTATTCTAAGACAAGAAGGGGCTACAGAGAGTGCAGGATCAGGTCGCTCGGCCGTCCACTCTCTTAGCTTGGAGCGTTGCAAGGCCGCAGCAAAGCTGTCTGTGGCTAGACACCACAAGACGCATTGAGGGGGCACCTGGTCAAGAGGAGCTCAATGGGGCTTAACCAGTGCGCGCGAAGCTGAGAACCAGTGGTAGTAAAAATCCCATTGTGGAATGAGGGAAGAGCGCGTCCACAGGTCGCTCTCTCGCCTCAACACTTTTTAGGGGAAGCGCTTCATTAAGGGGTGACTGAGAAGAAAACAGTCTTTCTACCCGCGAACCGTCGTGGCATTTGATGAAAACGCAGACGCGTACGTTTTGAAATCGTTGCTAAAAGCCAGCCCTCTTTCCATAAGTGACTGGAAGGAAAGAGAGCGACACTTGCGGGCAAGAGAGGCAGGAGATGGATCACCACCCCTCTCGTGCACCATCTCTGGAAAGCCGCCCAATTAAGCGGAGTAAACACGCTCTGTTGGAGTCAGCTCTGGCACCCTGGATGGTACCGTACGACCTCCTGGGAGAGCCGGAGACCCTCTAGGCGCTCGCGTGATCACGCGGCCAGGCCCACAACGGGCTGGGACCGATCCTCTGGGTAATCTATGAAGTATGCTGCCCCACTGGCCTGTGAGAGAGCGTCTCGGCCCGCCAAGGGAGTACCTTCGGCAGGCCCCGAGAGCAGACGCTGGAGGCAGGGAAACCAGCGGTGCAACTCGTGCGTTGCGGTGGCTATTGAGAATTCAATACACAGCCGCTCCTCTTGACGCGGGTCCAAAAACTTGCGGGGAACAGGGGAACGGGTGGGAAAACGTACAGGAGTGTGTCTGGGCCACGGTCTGTTGAGCGAACGCATCCACCCCGAGCGGGGATTGTCCTTCGCGCTGAGAGAGAACCACAGCTCGCACTGTGTGTTTCTCCCGCGTAGCGAATAGGTCGACCTCCGCCTTCCGAACTCGCTTACATATCTGATTCATCAGATCGTGGTGGCAGAGTCCAGCCTCCTGGTTGGGGAACGCCCCCCTCGACATCATGTCGGCCCCTCTTGCGTTTAAGACATCGGGGATGTACGCTGCTCTGATGGAGAGCAAGTGTGCGTTGCGCCCAGCATAACAGCTGTCTCGCTATGCTCAGCAGCTGTGCCGAGCGCACGCCCCCTTTGGCGATTTATGTATGCTGCTGTCGCCTTGTGTGTCCGTGCGAATCATACGTGTTGATTCGTCAACATTGGGGCAAAGGTGTTGGACCACCTTCAACACAGTGAGGAGCTCCAATGCGTTTTATATGCATGGTCACGGGGGGCGGCCAAACGCCGCCCACTACGTGAAACTCGCATGTTTCCTCCCCAGCCCGACAGAGAAGCATCCGTGAACACTGAGATGTGTGACGTTGCTTCTGCCCAACGGCACCCCCTCTCGGCGAGAGTTCGGGAGATCGCCCCAGTGGGTCAAAAGTCGGGGAGCCCACTGATAGGGGAATGGTCACTCTGCGCCGCCGTTGACGCACCGGGTCGATGCGCAGGCGAGAAAACCATCTCTGCAGCCGCCTCATGTGTAGAAGCAGCCCAAGTGGCACCACCGTGTGAGCGGCCGACATCATGCCCAGAGCAGCCCTCATGACAGAGAGGGCTGTCACGACGCTGCCCGGGAACAAACGGCGGAGGAGAAGACCACAACGTCCTCCATCCTCTGCTTGTGGAAGAGCCGTGCTCTCATTACAGGCTGAATCCAGCTCTACCCCCAAATACATCACACTCCTGTGAGGGGGAGGGGGGAGCTTTTCTTCCAGTTTATTGGCGAAGCCTAAATTCGACAGGTGAATTACCAGTCTTTTTGTTTGAATATAGCCGCTTCCTCCTTGGAGTGAGCCATCAAAAAGCAGATCGTCCAAGTAGAACAGTACTCTCATTCCTGTGTGCGTGCAGCGGCTGGGAGAGCCGTCTCCACGCACTTGGAGAACGTTCGTGTGGCTAGAGAATAGCCGAACGGGAGACGGTTGTACTGGTAGTGTGACCCTTGGAATGAGAAACGCAGGAATTTTCCTGTGTTTGGGGATCACTGTGACGTGGAAGTAGGCGTCTCTTCAAATCTATTGATGTGAACCAGTCGCCCGGGTTTTACACACTGTAACACTCGTCTTGATTGTTAACATGTGAAACGGCCTCTCCGCGATGCATTTGTTGAATAGGGCTAGATCGAGAATCGGTCTCAGCCCTCCTGTTTTCTTGGTACCAGGAAATAACGGGAATAAAATTCCCTGGCATTTCCTCTCCCTGGGGGACTGCGGAAATCACTTTTTTTCGCTAGAAGCTGCTGTAGCTCCGCCAAAAGTGACAGCTGTTGATCCTTGGATGACAGCGTTGTTTCCACAATCCCGTTGAATCGCGGCGGAACGGAGGTGAACTGCAGGGTGTGACCCTTGCTGATCAGCCTGTCCATCCATTTGGCCAGGCTGCATGCGTTCAGCCATTCCGAGTAATTGCTCCGAAAGCGGCCGTGCAGCCTCTTGTTTCGATGCGGCTGTCATGGAAACGAGCCACGCTTGAGCCCCTGCCGCCGCTGCGAGGGGAGGATCCCTCCTCGCAGCCCATGGGGAGCTTTGCCCGAAAGGGCTGGGTGTGTGTGTCATTAGCAGAGGCATGCCCTGCCTGCTCAGCTTGTGATAATAGTGTAGCTCCCTCTCTCCCGAGCGTTGGGACGGCGAGGAGGAATAACAACTGCGGCTGGGTAGCAAAACTGCCGACACTGTGAACGACCTGCCGTGTCAGTCGTAGACAGAGAGCTCGTTTCAGCGGCCGCCCCGCCACATGTCATGCAGGCATTGATGTGGTGAGGGGAAAGTAATGTAGGGCTGGCTCGATCAATAATACGAGGTTTATTGACGGCCTGCCTATATGTGGTGGGAGATGCGGTGTGAAACAGTTACGGCTGAACGGAAGGCTCTGGCGTTAACTGGGGTGTGGGGGGAAAACAGCTGTCTTTAGTAAGAGGTGGTTTCCCGCTGTCACACGCTTCTCCCTCGGCCCCGTAATAGCCGGCGCTTGTGGGGCGGGGGCATCGCCCATGAGCCCGCTGCCCGAGGCCTTCGCCGGCCGCTCGCCGCCGCCTGCGACGGAGGCGGGCGGGAATGGGAAAGCCGGGCGAGGCTGCCTTTGTAAAGGTAATGAAGGGCTGGCTCGATCAATAATGTGAGGTTTTTTATTGCGGCCTGCCTATCTGTGGTGGGAGATGCGTGTGAAACAGTTACGGCCGAACCCGGTAGGCTCTGGCGTTAACTGGGTGTGTTGGAGAAAACAGCCGTCTTTAGAAAAAGAGACGTTTCCCCGCTGTCACACGCTTCTCCCTCGCCCCGTTAATAGCCGGCGCTTGTGTGGGCGGGGCATCGCCCCATGAGCCCGCTGCCCGAGGCCTTTGCTGGCCGCTGGCCGCGGCCTGCGATGGAGGCGGGCGGGGCTGATTTAGCGCGGGCGAGTTTGCCTTTCAAGAGGCAATGGGCTGGCACGATCAATAATAGGTTTATTGACGGCCTGCCTATACGTAGTGGGAGATGCGCGGCGAAACAGTTATGGCCGAGCCGACAGGCTCCGGCGTTAACTGGGATGTGGGGGAGAAAACAGCCGTCTTTAAAAAGATGGGTGGGCTCTTAAAAGAGCCGTTGTTTTCTCGCCGTCTACACGCGTCTCCCTCGCCCACATCATGGCCTTCGCCGGCGCTTGTGGGGAGGGGCATTGCCCCATGAGCCCGCTGCCCGGGGGCCCTGCTGGCCGCTCGCCACAAGCCCACGACGGGGGCGGGCGGGCTTGTGAGCCGGGGGGCCAGGAGGAGCTGCCGGCGGCGCCGCAACGGTGGCTGTCGGGGGCCCACGGCGCGCGCGACGGGAACCGGGGCGGGGCGCTGCTGTCGGGGTGGAGGCGAGGGCGGGAGACGTGTCTCCGGAACTTCTCTGCCTCCTCGGAAGCAGCCTGCAATCTCGTCCATCATGGACGACAGGCGGGGCCCGAACCAGCCCGTCCGGGCTGATGGGGCACTCTAGCAGCTGGACGCCTCACCGGCTCAGGGATGCCCGGGGTCTGTTGCAGGCCACAGGTTCCGCTGAATCAGGTGCTGCCATGCCGCCGTCCGGGCCGCTGTGTTACCGCGCACCGGTGGAACAGAGGCAAGAGGATGACACCGGCAGCTTTCGCCACGTCGACTGCCCGTTCAGCCAGACGATGAGGGTCAGCGCCGCCATGGTGGAGATGTCATGCGCTAGCAGGGCGATGTTGTTCACAACCGCCATCTGCTGCATCATGCATTGATGCGCCCCTGTCTGTGACTTGGCCGTCAGCTGGTCTTGGGAGTGGGCGGCGGCCGCCGAGCCCCGGCTTCACCCCAAAGACAGCGCACAGAGCGGGGTCCAGCGGCGGTACCGCCCTGTAACCCCGGTCTGTCAGGCCCTCCGTCTTCGTGACCTGAATGAAGGTCTTCACCGGAGCTCCGAGCTTCCCGGGCTCCGCCGCAGCCCCACTAAAGTACGGTCTGATGGCGGGAAACATCGGCCAGATCGGTTCGATACGGGCAGGGCGTGTCGCGGCCTCGAGCCCCCAGATTCCATGCAGCTGGTCCGGGCGTTGGGGGGCCTGAGGCATAGGCACCGCAAGGCCAAGGTTTGCGGCTACCCTGGCGATAATGCCCGGAAGCTCTGCCACCAAAGCTCCAACCACTGGAAGGTGAGGTGGTGGCAGAGACGGGCACAGTTGCTGCTGCCCCGGGCTCCGGCCCCTCCATTCGGAGAGGGGAAGCCGGGGGAGACACCCCCTCCTCGCCGCGGTCGGAGTCGTCCGACTCCGCGCCCGCAAGGATGGAGAGGGCATCGACGAGCGGTATGGCGAAGTCGTCGGCACCTTCGGCGACGGCGGCGGCAGTGTCGGCTCGGCGCTGTCGGTATTCCGCCGACAGCGCCTTACAATGCTGACACAAGCACAGTGGCGAGAGCGCCAAGAGGGCATGTTCATGCCCCAGGCAACCCTCGCACACTTCGTGGCCGTCTTCGGGCAGGATGTAACCGTGTTACAAGACCTGCAGATGCGGATCGTCTCGGAGTCCATGGTATAATCAGTATGCTAGGATCGCTCCTGAAGAAAATGGGAGCAGATCGTCCGCCGGCGCCCGAATATATGGGTGGCCCGCGGACGTGATTGAGGCCCACGCTGTTGGTGGGCGGGGATTACAAAATTTTCAGTGCTACGGCTCACGCCTAGGGATAACCCAATAGCGATAGCCTTAAAAGGCGAAGCCTATACGACTTAGAACTGATTTGCACTGTTTCCTGTGGGCGTGCCCTTAACCTGCGTCCGCGTCCCAGTTTAGATTGACATGATCCAACAGCCCGCCCTTCCCCCTGGGTGGAAGCCTTTACTGCTGTCTCGCGCACACATTATTTGATAAATGCCAGATTCTAAAAAATAACTTCGAGTCTGACTGTCAAATAACAATGCGGGATGTATAAGAAGTAATGGAATGTGTGACCTGAGTGTCCCGGACAAAGCGCGGACAATCGGTCACCCAATAAAAAAGCAGAGTCGAGTTATCCTATTGAGCCCCGTGGTGTGTGAGTCTAACTGCGGTTTCAGGGTGGACTCGTTTTTTCAAGTTACGGTTAGTAGAAAAAACCATGCTGTTTTTACAACCCCTAATCAACCAACTCACAAGTACTTTCTTCTTTCTTTTCATCCCTCTTCCAAAGAAATACATTAAATGTGAACTGCTGTTAGCATTTCATTTTTATGAAAAACCCCGCGAAGGCCTCTTCATTCAGTGAGCAATTTTGCGCAATTTCAAGTGCGCATGCATGGTGGAACACGTCCCGAGAACCGCGCAGTCAGGCTCTCCGTGTCCTCTACTCGTCCTTGGCAATTTTTTTTTATTTTATTTTTTATATACATCAGGGCCTAGCAATCAGCCAGCTCAATTCACATTCTCAGCCCGACGCCAGTTCTCTGACGCAGTTCTCTCCCTCTTCCACAAAAGGTAAAGAAGCTCGTTATTTCGGCCCATGGTTGTGAATGAAGCACCGTTTGGAGCCCAAAAGTTGTGTCGCTGCACAAATTCACCAAAGCGTTTGGTGTGAACGCACAGTAACGGAGCGCTGTGTGCGCTCGTTTTATTGTTTTTCCCCTCATGGATGGCCACCATGGCAAACATGGACCAATTATAAGATAGCAATGAACAATGGGCGTGTTTGGCCGGTGGGCGTGTTTGGCAGAGCAATAACTGCTTCCTTGCAGTTATCGCATTGTCCTAACATATGACCCTTTCCTCACCCCACCACACACACTCACCTACAAGATTGACATTCTTGTTTTTGATTTGAGTTTGAACGAGCAGAGTGCCATGGCAGACACAGACACAGACACACACACACACACACACGCACACACACCCTCCCCATCCCTTCTCCCTCCAGCGCCACCCTAGCAGTACCCCCTCCCAAGGTACCTAAGCAGGCTTAGCTCTCCAGTTCTATCCTTAGTCACTAACTCCTCACCCTCCTCCCCACGCTTCTCCTCATTCTTATCTTCTTAACCCTCCCTCTAGCCCCCTTTCCCTCCTCCGCCACAGTACACAGCACACCGCGGGAACCTAGGGCCACCATTTTGTCTGGAGTTTGGTTGGGAGGTGTTGAACAGACTGAAGCAAAGGATGCGGTGACAGATAGAGAATAAATACATCCAGTTAAAATAAGAGGAACACAGTGGTCTTACTACGACGCAATTGAAAGCGGGGATTCCCACTTTTTTCCCCGAGCCGTTTGGACCATGTTTCCCGCAAATGTGAGTACCTGTCCAACGGAAAACAATTAGTCCTTCATTAACTGAAGCGTCAAGCTTGTTTGGTTGCTGGATTTTAAGTTGTTGTTTTAGTGGTCAAATAAGGTGGTTGCACTGTTAATGGACTTCCTTATATTTAGGATTCTTTCTGAAGTAATACGCAAAGATATTTTGAGAGTAGTAACATCAGTAATTCAAATTGAATTGCCATTAATTCAATAAATGACCACAAATCTGGCACACAAATTGTGCATAAGTAAAACATACAGCTATGTGTTTTCAATAAATTAAATGTTGACCAAGTCACTTCCAAAATAGTGCAGTGGCTATAGACACACTGCCTTGATCCTATACTGCCTATAATACCCAAGCTATCGTTTTGATTTTTTGTTGATACAAGCTTACATGCTCCGATAGTCTGGCCTGGTTCTTAGCCGGTGAAGTTCTGATCCACAGGTTAAAAACAATATTAATCCTAAACCATTGAGACCTTCTTGCTAAGTAGGATTTACCTACTGTACAACAACTTAGTATGATTAATGATCTGCTATTCCTTCTTTTAGTTATTTTAATTTGAAAAAGAGTCATGGATATTGTCTTCCTGTTTCGATGTCTTCTACTTTTACCAAAACATTACTGGCAGACTCAACCACCTTGTCTTAAATGGTGGTTTGACCATTTTCTTCCACATTTTATTTCATATCAGTTAGAAGTGTGTGTGTGTGTGTGTGTGTGTGTGTGTGTGTGTGTGTGTGTGTGTGTGTGTGTGTGTGTGTGTGTGTGTGTGTGTGTGTGTGTGTGTGTGCGTGTGTGTGTGTGGTCAATCAAGTCATAAAGTCAAAATGTTTTAATAACTGTTGCCAAAGGCATCATTTCACATGTAAGTCACATTGGAAAAAATTGTCGGCTAAATAACACAAGGTAAATGTTTACTTTGAACATCCAAATCCTTTGAACAGGTCTTTAGTAATCAGCTGGCACGCGGTGAACCGTGGCCTTTTTTAAATCTAACCAACTTGGAGAGAGCTTGTTACATCAGATGTGAGATGAGGATTACGAGAAGCGGTGAGGTAGCAACAAGTGTTTGCATGCAGTGCTTTGCCATGCATTTACTGACTTGTCCCACGGTCTAGCCTTGGGGGAATTAAGGTCTTCTAAGCTGGTTGCTAACACCATTCCTCTCATTGGGCTCTTTCTCAGCTAATCTAGTTCCCTGGGTGCCCTTAATCTATCTCTGGAGCTGAACATCTGTCTTGTTTGTTCAAAAAATGGCTACAATTTTCCAGGCTTTAATATGTAGGAGTTGCTTATTTCCCTGCAGTGTTCATATTTGAGTAAAAGTTGGAGGTGTATTCATTTGTTTGTGTGAGTAAAAACCTATGTGGATCAACGACTTTCTTTTCGTTGTACATTTTGGTGGACGTTCTACTATTGCTTAAACAAGTAACAAATAACAGGTATATAAGACTATCGCAAACCATTAAAACAGCAGTGAAAATGTCAACATATCAAAAGTCCAATTTCAACACGTCGCTTCTTTTCCAAACATGACATTTTTAAGTTGTGAAAACAATGTTAAAGGTGTATTATGCAACCTGGTGTTTTTCAGGCCTCAGAATCAGGGCGGAACTGTTAACGTCCAAATCCAAATTGGATTTGTTAAGATGTGCTCGCTAGCACTTCTATATATACCATAGAGGAGAAAGAGCAGTCTCTTAACCCACGTCCTTTGTTGAAATACTTTTTAATCACCTTTTACCTCCGTCTAAGCAGGTGGGAACGGTTGTTTGAGAAATGTAGACACACGTTGTCAAAACCACCTCAGGAGGTGGTGTATGATTATATAAGTTGTTGTGACGATCTGCTGCCCTCTTGTGGAATGGACACGCTGATGTGAAGTATGAATGCAGGAGCTCTGCAGATCCAAGTAGTGCTTCTGACTCTGAGGCCCGACGTAGATCTTCGCGAGATACAATCGAAATCTATTTTGTGTACAGGCCAGTAAATATGTTCAATAAGCTGTGGTTCTGCTATCTAAAATAGGAACTTCTTATATGAAAATACTATTTTAGCGATTTTTTTGTCGTGTACTCAAACACACCGGTATTTGAGTGTGTGTTTGCATGTGTGTGTGTTTGTCCATTGAGCTATTGTAATAAATAACTTTACCATTAAATGTTTATGTGTGTGTGTGTGTGTGTGTGTGTGTGTGTGTGTGTGGGTGTGTGTGTGTGTGTGTGTGTGTGTTTGTGTGTGTGTGTGTGTGTGTGTGTGTGTGTGTGTGTGTGTGTGTGTGTGTGTGTGTGTGTGTGTGTGTGTGTGTGTTTCTCAGGTACACCTGCAGCATGCAGCATTCTGCCCCCACAGAGATGTGGGACCTCCAACACCGCCACCCCAATCCCCCCATCTCCACTAAAGGACATGACGCCTCATCAACCCTAACTTCTCCTCTACCCCAGCCCCACCTCCCTCTCTCGCATGTGACCTCGGCTCCGTCAACGAAGAGGATCACCTTCTACAAGAGCGGCGACAGCCAATTCGGCGGGGTCAAGATGGCTGTCCACCGGCGCAGCTTCAAGTGCTTTGATGCACTGTTGGACGACCTTTCGCAAAAGGTGAGGAGAGAGAGAGAGAGAGAGAGAGAGAGAGAGAGAGAGAGAGAGAGAGAGAGAGAGAGAGAGAGAGAGAGAGAGAGAGAGAGAGAGAGAGAGCAAGAGAGAGAGGGAGTGAGGGAGAGAGAGATGGTTGTTGCCATAGCAATACTCTCTACATGCCGTTGTTGCTA
>OLKM01007730.1:0-10956 GCA_900291075.1 Melanogrammus aeglefinus | reverse complement strand
CAGGGATCAGAGAACAAGGCAGATAGTCAGGCAGGCAGGGTAGAAAACGGCGTGATAGTCAGGCAGGACAGGGATCAGAGAACCAGGCAGGATTAGTCAGGCAGGCAGTGGATCAGGACAGGCAGGATCGTCAGGCAGGCAGGGATCAGAGACAGGCAGGGATTAGTTCAGGCAGGATCAGAGACCAGCAGGATAGTCAGGCAGGCAGGATCAGAGACAGGCAGATGTCAGGGCAGGCAGGATCAGGAACAGGCAGGATAGTCAGCACAGGAGGGATCAGGACAGGGCAGGATAGTCAGGCAGGCGGGATCAGAGAACAGGCGGTAGATCAGGGATCAGAGAACAGGCAGGGGATGTTCAAGGCAGGCAGTTATCAGAGAAGGCAGGATGGAGTGGGTCAGGATTCAAAGGCCGCGGGGAAATCGCTGTGGACATAAGAGGACAATTCTGCGCAGGGAAACGTTTGGAAGGAGAGGACTGATATAGGGGAGCACAGTGAAGGTGGTTGCGTTATTAGGAGAGATCAGGGTGGCGGCAGGTGAATGGGAAACCGGGGCGGACCGTTGAAGACAGTATTTTCATTCTTTTTTTTTTTTACTGTTTTTTTTTATTTAACACTGAATTTTATCTTTAGCGTTTTTTCAAATCTTTTAAACCTATGCCATTTCAATTGTGAATGAAGCAACTGTCATGGAATTGTCAGTTACAAACTTAACTTTCTTGACACTATATTGCCCTCTTTGCTTGTTGCAGATGGCCTCTGGCCTGTCATCCAGCCCCTGCACGGGTGAGAAGAGCAGACACCCGTTTGTGCCCGAGGGACATTCTCACAGGTTCGGGACTTTAAATGTACTTTGAGGAATACTTTGCACAAGCTCATGGAAACTGTTATTGTTGTTTATATATATATGATTTATATGTCCTTAGATGTTTGTGTTAATGTTTCTGTTCTTGTTTCTGCATCAACGGTGACCATGTTGCTTTGTTAGTTCCGATTGATATGCATGTTTAAGTATTACCTTAGTTTGTTTCACTAGTCACTTTGTAATGGTCACTTTAAACTTGTACCTTTTTTTCCAGCTTTGTATATAGTCATTGTTGGTACTGGAAGGCAATTAGGGTGAGCTGCCTTTTCTTTAGTTGTTTTAGATGTTAGTTTTATAGTTATTGTTTTTTTTATTATTTACTTGACTAGGTAGCTTCCCTTAAAATCGAGTTTGTTTTTGTTTAATTATTGGCTTGTCATCCGAAAGAGAAGCTTAATTTTCAGTTTTTGTGTATTGTTTGTGTGCTAAGCAGCAATAAACTGCTTTTGTCTATTTGGCTTGTGTGTGTGGACTCCTATTGATCCTTCAAAGATGCATTGTATTTTCTGTTGGACATGTGTATATATGACAATCCACACACACACAGATGGATGAAAATAGCTTAAAAGTATATTTATTATATATATTATATATATATTTATATATTTATATATATAATATATTAATATATATTTTTATATTAGTGGTGGATTATTTTTTGGAATTTATATAATAGCTATGATTAAAATTGCAGAATTGGCAAAAATCATCGTTACCTTGCAGCGTCAATTATACTTGGCCAACGGGTGAATGTATTCAATATAATTGTGAAGTTGTGAAGGTGCCATGCAAGTGAACGGAGCATAAAACAAATTAATTGACAGCTGAATGTTGGGGAAGGCCATGCAAGTGAATGGAGCAGTTACAGCTCTCGCAGAGAGCGGGTGTAATAATTCCATAATAATGTAAGGTTTAGATTCAAGCAGATAGCGTCGCTAGCAATTTTGAAAACATTCGGGGCTGTAGCCCAGAGAAGTTAGAACCTTTTAAAATGGGTTGTTTCGTGAGGGTTTCTCTCGAGATATTTGAAATCGGGCTGATGAAACATTCAATTGTAACCGTAGTTTGAGAGAGTAAAAAGAAAGACCAATCGTTCATGCGGACTGACCTCACGATATTGTCAATGTCTTTAAACTTTGTTTTCCCAAAAACCTGTCGGTCTGTCGTTTAATTGGTGGGTTGTCCAAAGGTGCTGATTTTATGCTGTTGGACACGCACAGGTGGTCACTCTGCTATAACCTGCGAGAGTTCAATCGTTTGTCAATTAGCTGTTACGTCTTCCTGACCAATTCGCAGTCAGGGCCGACCCGGGCTGTACCACTATCAGGAGGGGGCGCTCAGTTGTCCCCTATAGACAAAACTCGAATTGGTTGCCGAAGTTGACACGTTACACGGCGGCCCCCAGGGAATTCTTCCAACTCTCCAATTACCACGTGTGTGTGTGTGTGTGTGTGTGTGTGTGTGTGTGTGTGTGTGTTGTGTGTGTGTGTGTGTGTGTGTGGTGTGTGTGTATGTGTGTGTGTGGTGTGTTGGTGTGTTGTGTGGTGAGTGTGTCGTGTGGTGTGTGCGTGCGTGTGATGTAGTTATTCGATTGCCTGGTAAAGTGTAGGCTTACACGGGTATATTCATACTGGGTTAATAATACATTTTGATAGTATTTCCATTGTGCTGAGCAAGAGTTTTTGTTCGACATTCAGTATGAGTTTACGGTACCACTGTCATGCACTACCCGATGTCAAGTGGACCGGGGTTGGAATTCACTGCGGGTCTCTCTATCTTATATCCATTCTTGCCAAGATATTTTTATTACTGTCCTTCTAAAACTTCTTATTCTCACTAAAGCTGCAGCAGAAACAGCATTTATCGACACATGCGCTATGCATTAGGGAAGAAGAATCCGACGCTGAATTTGAACATTTTGCCGCAAATGATTCTAATTCTGCCATATATGGACATGTCAGGGTTCTTGCGGTTTTCCCACTCGCTACAAGTGTTCTATCTGTAACCGCTGTTAATACGACCACAAAGAAGTAAACTCTTCGGGTTATCTTCATCATCATTGGTTTTGTTTTTTTGGACGCACAGCGATCCGGGGCTATTCCCAAAGATCCGGGGGCTATGCTCGAATGCTCAGGTCTAACGACGCGCCTGGTCAAGTTAATTCATATTTGAAAGTTGTAGAACAAGTTAATATAATTTATATTGGAGTTAATTTGCTAGAAATGTCAGGTTAATCTTAGCATATTTATTTAACAATTATTACTTACATATTTACATTTACATTTTAACACAGTTGAGGATATTTCTGGTTAATCTGCCTTTGTTCCCTTCAGTTTGCCGCCATCTAAATTCTAGCTTCTGATTGGTTTAGTTCAGTCACGTGATGGGTCCGAACAAGAATGTGGTTGTGAGTTGCAAAGTTAAAATTTACCGCTGGAGAAAGTCATCCTGACCGTCTCATAAAGAGTGGATCCACCCCACATTATTCGACCCTCAAGTATACAATAAATCAACTCAAGGTTTTGTTTTTTTTCAGTGGTGGGTACAAAATTGATTTCTTGACAAAAGCTGGTTGGCGACGCGTCCATCGTCAGTGACGGCCCATGCCCAGCCCCCAACCCAACTTTGAAATAGGATTTAAGGCCATATTTTTAACCGCCGATAAAGTTCTGCTTACACCTAGTTCCTGATACAGCGAGCGAGCGAAACGCGACGAAAACTCGCGGGAGGGTGTTCCTGATATGCAGCGTGACGATTTTGTCGTGAGTTGATTTTTATTGGTTAAGATCCAAACCAATCAAAATCTCGAGGGATGTTAACACATTCAAAGGAGCAGCGTGTACTTTCAACGAGAGACAACGCGAGCTCGATAACGGAATCTTGCGGTTTTGCAGGAATTCCTACGATTCTGTACAGAAACCTTGCGTGTTAGCCCTTTTTTACCGCGCCAATCTAGAGCCGGTTTGTGGCCTTCTTGGCTTTTCGATGGCTAGCGCGTTCACTTGAGGTCAAGCAATTTTTGAAACATTGTTGCGTGTTCTTCCTCAAGTCCCTCCCAACAGATCGGTATTATAAAAAATCATTTCAGTTCCAGGACGCCATTCGACACGGACAAAAGAAAGTTAGGTGCAGACGAGACCGTTGAGTCCTTTGACATATGGCGCGGACTACCTGGGCCTGGAGCCATCGCCAAGGGCTATGTGCGAGGCGCGTGAGACGGGACGAAAGTCATGCTGTATTTCTCCACGCACTACCACCAAAGAGACAGAGAGGACAGGGCCAGAAATGCCTGCGCAAGGAAGTCCGTAGGTTATGATGGGGCTATGAGGGGCCGTATTGCATAGGCGTCGATTACAACGGTACGGCGTTCCCCAACCAGTTTTCGTCAAGCTTAATTTTTGCCCCGGACCACTTAAAAAAAAAAAAAAAGCATCGAGTTGATTTATTATGGATTATTTTTACACGGATTTCCACTCTGAGGGTGGGTACCTCAGATTTATGCATTTTCATTCTTCCAAAAACGCTGTCATCCATCTAAACGAAAGGCAACTTTCCGAATAAATATTTTTTCGTCGTTTTACCGCAGCGTCCTCGTGAAATGGGGCCTCAGTTGAAAAACAAAAGCGCACAATTTAGACAACATAATCGACAGACTTGCTACAGACACAGGCTGTAGCAACAACAGCTTACAGGTAGCCTAAGAAGCAGCTGCTTACTTAGGGACACTCACCTTTGCATTAGGCTTTGGCATTGTTAGAAACCCAGTCATACTTTTGACATGGTCCATGCAACACTCTCTCTTTCCCCCTGAGCGGGAGAAAAGGCAGAAAACGACTTTTTAGTGCTTGTGGATTGAAGACAACAATTCCCATAGTGCATTGCAATGCTCAGGCTCCGCAGGCCACTCCCACTGTCGAACGACAATGGTTAACTCCGCCCATCACATCTATCAACAAGGATTCTGCGGAGTGTACTAGCCAGTGTTGCCAGTGTACGATAATTATCGTATTTGTACGATAATTTGGCCCTCTGTTACGATGAACGATCAATAATCCCCAACCAAAACTTTTTTTCCCAAAAAAGTAATTTGACCATTCAGTGAATGTGTGGGTTTGTAATCGGTTTGTAATCAGCCTGTCGCAACTGTCTGTCGTTTTTTTTTTTGTCGAACCCTGAAGGCATCTCTTTCCATGTGACAAATTTTCAAGCCAATCGTGCTTTTGTAAATGTTGAGCTTGGCCTCGAACAACGGCAATGATTGGCTGAATAGTCCGTTACGCGCGCGCGCCCGCAACCCCTCACTCTAAGTCCGTAGGGTCGTTGGTACAAGCGAACTCAAAGGTGAATTACACTCTCCTGTTTGTGTTTCGAAATGGTGTGCACTTGCATGGTAACCCAGGATGTTCAGCCAGCACAAGGAAATCACACGGAGTAAGTTTTCATAGATTACCCAAAGAGTTTGAGACTTGTGCAAAAAGGTGGCTATCAATAACCCGAAGTTCGGCGAGGACACGGCCGTTGAAGCACTAAAACATCGGACGGTGTGCAGTCTACATTTCCAAGCCAAAGACTTGGAACCCAACCTCTTAGGAGTGAAGAGACCCGCACTTGTGAACCGACGACAATTCCGTCGATATTGCCAGATGATGTCGAACGAAACAGCCAGGAACTTTCTGGAACTAGCAGTGCTAAACGCATTTGCCTGGAGGTAAGGTTTCTTTCTGACCCGACTCTAGCGGCTACTGAGAACACACACTGATATATGTCTTCTGCTGTAAAGCAGCACATCTCATATGATTTGGCTGTTTACAAAGTAAATGTCTTGTATGTTTTGGTCGCTTTGCTGTTGTAATGTGTCTGCCTCGCTAAACTCCACTCGTCAGCAAAAGTTAGCAATGTTACGTTAGACACTTTGCTATACGTTTTCTAGTCTATATAAGTTTGCTATTAGCGATGTAAATCCACCATGTTTTACTTGTTAGTCTGACGTTATTACAATGTTTTTTAACGTTATTTGAACGTATTGACATTTCAGACTAAAACAACGTCGACGTCTGCTGCAGCAGCGTTGTTGTCCTCATCATCAGAAGAGGATGAATCCCATACAGCGCCAGCACCAAATGCTATCAAACAACCAGTTCAAGATTCTTCCCTTTGTCCAAGCACAGTTTGTAAGTAGTTTACATATTATCTGTAATCATGGCTGCAGTGGAGGCTAAATGCAAGTAAACGCAGTTTACCCACCTCTGAAATTTCAGAAATAGTTTATCCTCTCTTGATAAAGTTTATCCACCACTCAATACATTCAAATGCACTTCCTAATAGAGTGTATGCACTCTTGGAACTTATCTAGTAGGCATGCCACTAGTAAACAGTAATCTTCACCTTATCATATATTCTGATGTCTTATTGTATTTTAAAAAAAAAAAACATCCAGTAGGCATTTCCTTACTGCAGTTTAGCCTACCCACCTCTTATTTCACCCACTACACCTATCTTACCTATCTCCAGTTATCTAAGACTACTGTCTGATTTAAATTAGTGGGAATATAGTTTGAAAGAGAACCTCTTGTTTGTTTTATAGTCACCATGCCAAGTACACTGGCCTGGATACCAGTGCAAGCACCTTGGAAACCGCCAAAGGAAGCTGCAAATCATCATTCAAGAGCCGCTTCTGAGACATCATAGCTATAACATAAACCCATTCCTCACCAATATTTTGTAATATATATCCATGTCTTATATGTCCTAGATGTCTTATTATGGTCTTTTGACCTTATCCTTGCACTGCCTTTACCTGTTTGCACTGCCATCGAGCACCTTACTGTATACTCAATCACAGGGTCAATACCTCTTTTTTTTATAAGTGTGGATAATGTGTTGTTGTGTGTTTTGATGTTCATGTGTCCCAAATCTTATTTTGTGAATTTAAAAAACTAAATGTCATCTCCTGCTCTCCTGTCTGCCTTCAACAAAGTTTAGCATCATAAACTTGGAAGGAGGGAACTGATTTGCAAAAAACGTATAATGCAATGTATACTTGTATTACTTCATAATTTATCGAAATTATAGGTATGACCACCATTCAGTTATCTTTGCCATCTGAGGCAACAGTAGCTAGGTCGTTCAATAACTCAAATACACTTGGAGCAACACTACTAAGAAAGAACTACAACAACGTACATTTTAACCATTTAATTAAATAACTATATACAAACAATACAACTGTTGAATGAATATAAAACAAGAAAACTATAGCTCCTCCTGAGCGTCATCCACTTCTTGGTGCCCGCAGTACTGGCCGTCTGGAGCTGGTATTTCTGTCGGATAAGCCTGCACGACACAAGCAGGTAAGACGACACGATGCCTCTGCCCAATCTCTCTCCTTGCAGGACCCACACTCAAGAAAGTGCCGGTTAGGCGAAAATTGTCTTAGACAAAACATTGAGTAAAAGTGAGCGATGGTATTTGAGCGTGCCACAGTATGCTAGCATAAACTGCAAGCTATTTGTGCAATGAACATGCCACGTTAGCGTGTTAGCAAGAGTACTCCTTGACATAGTAACAAAGAAAACAAACTTACTTTACAGAAAGACGTCCATTTGGGCCTGTAGGCTTTGGCTGTCGTTTCCAGTTGACCTTAGGTATTCTAAAGTAGGTCTCCCAGGACGCCACTATCCATATGGGGTGTCGAAACTCGGGGTGATCACATAACACACACGTCCATGTCATCCTCCGATTCCGTGATTTCGTCCAGAAGAAAATTGGCACCAATAGAAATTCTTTGGCAGCAGACAGACTCTTGTTCTGTGTCCTTTGGCGCACAGTTAGAGCACAGGCACCTACCAATCTGCACCAGCTCGAGCCATTGCGGGCTCTCGTGTCCGCGGCAGGCAGGTCGTCTGCCTCGGCTGTTGTGGCAGCAGCTTCAGCCGCCTCTTGTTCCTCCATAGCCCTCAGCTGCTCGTCGTCGCTATATTTGTGTGGCTCATAAAGATAGCCACAGAACATCCGTTTCTACCATACCTTCTTCAAAAATCCCAGTCCTCCATATTGCGATCCGTCTGCGTATTCGGTTACCCTTCGGCCATGTTTTTCTGCAGCTCTCTGCACGCGCTCTGCCAGTGAATTCAAAAGCACTGGCACTGATCTGTGATAGGTCTGTTTAGCGCATTAGGTCCAACCCCCTATGGGCGGAGTTGAAAGGGTGAGAACTAGCGCTTGTAGTCTTAACAGAGAATCCACCCTCTTACACTTCCTCCGACAATGACGCAAAATTACAGATTTTTGCGTCATTTGTCGGACGAAGTTTTAAAGAGGGTGAAATCGGGATTTCTTCCGTCTCAGGGGGAAATGAGAGAGTGTTGCATGACCATTCAAAAGTATGACTGGGTTTCTAACAATGCAAAGCCTAATGCAAATGGGTGGAGTGTCCCTTTAACAATATGCAGCTCCAGTCATGTGTAATTCGTATGTGTAATTCGCAATGTGTAATTCGTAGGAATTTGAAATTATCTTTCATATGTTTCCGAGTTTGACTCAGGGTGAGCAGACGTCCCGGTTTTACCGGTGTTTCAGTTCAACTCGTGACCGTGTTAACTGGTGACCATTAGCCGAATACGTCGCTTGTTGTCGTGGCTACTGGCTACGCCAGCTGTTGGAAATCGGGACCAGGCACGTAGCTGTTCTTGCGAATGCAAGGACCTAATGATTCGCAGCTGACCTAATGATTCACCCCCACACTGATTGACAAGAAGAACATTGCAATACATGCACATAGAACAACTGGCATAACGGACAACGAAATACAATGCAACACATAACACGAAAACTATTTAAATGTCCCAGGGTCGCTACAATACAGTACGGGATTCGTACTCATACCATTGTGGGGGAAAATAATAAGGTCGGATTCCATTCTGTCGTACCGTAGACCCACAGAGAAATTCTCCGCTGTAGTAGAAAAATGATGAATTCTTCCTGAAAACACGAAAGGCAGCCAGATCAATCAACTTGTGACCCTACTGTCCATGTGGCGTTAGGACCATAAATTGGTCGCGTTTCCAAAAATAAGGCGCCTTTATATCCAGTTAATCAAAACCTAATGTTGTGTTTCCCCCCACTGCTTGAAACTAGCCAAAAACACTGTTATGCTCTCATTCTATCATTTCGGTCGCCTGATGTGGTGTTGTTGTCCCCTTTTACTGTATCGTCTCTGTATGCAAAGCAGCGACTTCGGAAATCAATGTGACGCTGGTTTAGTATTTAGCTTAGATGTTGTCATATACACTTTATTTGGACCAACTACCAATTATGTATTTCTGTCTTATATAAGAAGAAGGGCCATCCAAACTACAGAAGATATTGGCCTTTGCAACTGGAGCGTCTGTGGTACCACCTATTATCTTTTACCGAGCTCCCTCTGTCCAGTTCATTCACAAAGAAGATGACAACTTCTCCTCTACATCAATGTTCCCGATGAGCAACACATGTGTTAACTGCATCAAGTTGCCACTACATATCACCTGTTTAATGAGGAGTTTGACTTTGCATTAGGAAACACATATGGGTTTGGCAGGGCATGAATATATCAGTCAGTGTGTCTTTGAAAAAAGTTAAAAAGGAAAGTTTTTAGTACCATTTCTGAATGCACACTTTACCTTAACATGATATTGCCATTTGAGTATTGTCTCATGATGCATTTTATATTTCCAGTTTTAACCAGTTAAAACCATGTGAACCTTTATTTAACATGTCTCGTTATACTGTTTGATATCAACAAAGTTACATTGTGCTGCCAGCATTTACTTCATAATATTAATTAATGGAACAAATGCAGAAGTGAGGAAAAAACATTTATCCCATGGTTCCCATCACTTAAGTGGGTTCACTTGTTGAATAAAGTTCATTGTGGTCTCATTGTACAATAATTACATTATTATTGGTTTGAAGTTCAGGCAATGGCCCTTCTTCAACAATGCCATAATGGTTATCAACATCAAAGATGTAATTTACAACTGGGTGAATTCTGTTTATGCAGCAAGAAATGCAGATAGACTTTGTGTATGATCATCAAGTACTCTATAAAGCCTCTGCTGACCACAATTGTTGGACTCTTCTCTCTGCAGTGACTCAATGCAATGCAGAGCATCAATTAGGCTACCTGTAGGCTGTTGAGTGGACATCAGTGATTTTCCATCCACCTTCCTGTTCAACTGAAATGCCTTCCTGTTCAACTGAAACGCCTTCCTGTTCAACTGAAATGCCTTCCTCTTCAAACGCCGTCCATTTTCACTGAAATCTTCACACACATATGTGTGAAAAACTCACATACATGTCTCAAGGTTTTCAGTAGCTGTGTATATGAACACATTTTACTAGTATGTGTGAAAGCATTTCAGTAGTTCATGTAAAAGGTTTCACTAGTTGTTACGAGAGCTTTTCAGTTGTTTGACTGAAGGTGTTTCAGTTGTGTATATAAAAGCTTCCACTTGTGTATGTGTGAGGTTTTCAGTATAGTATGTGAATGGTTTCATATGTGTATGTGAGAGGACATTTTTCAGCTGTGTATATGAGAACATTTTACCAGTAGGCCTATGTGTTAAAGCATTGCAGTAGTCCATGTAAAAGTTTTCACTAGGTTTTATGCAAGCTTTTCAGTTGTGTATGTGAGCGTATCATTTTTGAGTTGTTTGTGTGAGTGTTTCAGTTGTGTATGTAAAAGCTTTTCACTTGTATGTGTGCAAGGTTTTTTGTATGTGAATCAGTTTGTGCATGCTTATTCTGAATAATGTCCCATGCGGCCCCTCATACGTAGGTTCGGTGCGTCGCGATCAACCCAACGCGACTCGCACGAGGAGGCGCAGGCGGACAGCGGCAGAAGCAGCAGAGTGGCACACTGCAGCTTCTGCAAGAAGAACAGAGAGGCGCCTGGATGGTACCAGTCGCACACGCTGAGGTCCCGCGAGGGGAGGCTGGCCTGTCCCGTGCTCCGGAGCTACACCTGTCCCGTGTGTAGCGCGACGGGAGACCACGCGCACACGCGGAGCCACTGTCCGCGGGCCAAATGAAGAGCGGACTAGTTTGCTGT
>OLKM01007729.1:0-10959 GCA_900291075.1 Melanogrammus aeglefinus | reverse complement strand
AGCACCAAAACTTGCCCGTAAAAGCACACCTCTTTGGATCTCTACTACAACCTCTTACTATATGTTGAAAAATATCATTTTCTCTATTTTTAAGGAATTTATTATTTGCAACAATATTCAACAGCGTCGCATTGTTTGACTCTTGGATCAGCATGAAGCATGACCAATTATTCAAAGTGGTATTCCACACTATGACTTAGTACTGTATATGGAACCATTCTACAAGGATTATTTGAAGTGTGAAATCTGATTTGCAAGATCATAGTCTTTGCAACATCTTTATTTTTATCCAGCAGATGGCGTTGAGAATATAATATAATAAATGCCACCGGCCCCATTGAAATGTTTAAATTGGTCTCTGCAAATCAGTTCCTCCACAGAGTGTTCAAAGCTACAGGTAATAGATACAGCTAGTAGATAATTTAGACATCTCCACACCTCCAGCTTTATTAAACATATAAAGAGCACCTCTAGGGCCAGCTACACCCAGCACACCAACTTTTCCAATTACTGCCCTCAGGGAAAAAAAATATAGATTCTTCAGGAACCTGCGATTTGCAAACAGCTTCTACCTTCAGGCAGCCTGTTAATGGGCAATCTGCCCCTCTTTCTCACCCCCTACTCCCTACCTGACACCCTGTGAAATAACTCCTTTCCAATACCTCCCCAATAACTTTGAATTGGACTTTGCATTGACGCATAAACACACTTTCATCAAACCACAATAACTGTGAACTGGACTTCAGCTGCATCCCTCTTCTTATTGATTTATCTTCCCTGCATCTTTATCCCCCCTTAAGCAATAACTACCTCATAAGCATTCAACTACCACTACGTCATATAGCATTTACAAACTTTATTATTTAGCTATGCACTTATTATGGCTTCTATGAGTTTAATATTTTTGGGTCTTGTATATTATATTTATTCACAATTTAGCACACATCACATACTGTATATACTTCTAACCACATCCATGCGACATCACACAAAACAGCAGGGACAAAACAGTTATATGCGTTCACAGGAAAAGAAGAGAAAGAAACTAAATAACTAAATAAAATGAATGAAATAATAAGTCCTACACTGCCATAGTCTGTGGAGTTATCAATTATTAAATTTTGGTTTGTATTTTTTATAATCACTATATAATTCAATACTAAGGACCATGTGGATATGAATTCCTGCAGTCTTGATGCCGTTTACTTGTTAATTTTCTTCAAATTAGGGCAACACATCTATTGTCTGCTCCAGCATTTGACAATATGGCTCCTGACTGAAAATCACTGCACGCTAATATAATTTTTTTTGCAAAATGGAAAAGCATTGTAAACACACATTTCTTTGTATAGGGAAACTTTTTTTTCACATCATAGTTTAACAAATATAGCGTAGGACATAGCTCAAAGGTACAATTACACATATCTGAATTGCTTTATGAATCTTTTCCCAAAAGCAGTAAAACGGCTGACGCAATACCAAGAATACGGATGCCTAAAATGTTCCCAATTCAGTTCCACACCTGTAGCACATTAGGAGAGTTTGTAATCATCAAACTATAAAGCTCACTGCGAGTCTTAGTATTATACAGAATGTTATAATTTGTTTCTTTAACTTTAATGTTTTTAGTCAAGGGTGACGTAAATTCCGTGCACAAAGTTAACCAATCTTTTTCACTGAACTTCCTTTTAAGCTCTAGTTCTCAAATTGTTCTCAAAGGAGAAAATGAGTTCTGAGGACCTAGAAGCATACAATTTTATACAAATGAGATATCTTCCCCTTAACAGAAGTACAAGAGGTAATACATTTTTCCAACTCAGTGGGATAGAGTCTAAATTGTCCCTTTTCATATAAGGATAAAATAATATGACGAACCTGCAAGTATTGTTCTGGGGATTTTATTTCTGCACAATTAGCAGTAAAGGATTTAACGAAATAAGAATCTTCATTAAACGCCCGAAAAAGTTTTCAGACCATGAAGTGACCAATTTCGAAAGTCTGTTTGAGAGAAAGCTAGAAAATCAGGGTTAAATGCTATAGGAGTTTTTACTTATATGATCCCTCTACTAATTTACAGTCTTGCCAAGCTTTCGATGTGGCTTGGAAAGGGGGAAATCCCTCTACCTTCATCAGGGGCTGCAATTTATTAATGTAAATTTTTCTTTCGATCTCCATTGGATAGCATGTTAGTGATTCCAATGCTACCAAAAGAGAAATAGTTCTGAGCTTCCAACTTATAATATTTCCAACTTGGCAGGCCAGTAGTACCATATCAAAAATTTGGGAGTCCTAACCCCCCTTTTGCACGTGACTTTGCTATAGTGGACAACTTAATCCTTGGGGTCTTGTTGTTCCATATACATTTTGTGAGGCATGTATTGATTAGCTTAAAAAAAGAAAAGGGAATATAGCTTTGCAGCATATTAAAAGAGTATACTCATTTTAATGGCATTGATTTTTACCAATGAGAGACAGTGGGAGAGCAGACCAAGTCTGAAGTTTCTTTGCATGTCTCCAACAAAGGGTTATAGTTTTCCTTAAATAGTTGGTCCAGGGCGGCTGTCACTTGTACTCCAAGATATTTAAAGCCATATACTGACCAAGAGATGGGGCATTCCTTCTTAATGTTACCTTTATTTGGAATGTTAAAAGGGCAAGCAATTGATTTTTGTTAACCTTATACCCTGAGATCTTAGAAAATATTTGGATATCTCTGCAAAAACATGGCGCAAATTTGACATAGGTTCAGTTACAAATAATAAAGTATCGTCGGCATAGAGTGAAATTTTGTGGTGTTGTGTGCCTGCAGTCACGCCCTTAAATAAAGGATTAGTTGTAATCATCTCAGCAAACGGTTCTAGTGCAATAACAAATGATATCGGGGAAAGAGGGCAGCCTTGCCTGGTACCTCTTCCTAAATGCATTTGGGGAGATTCCACATTATTAGTGCAAACAGTAGCATTTGGAGATTCATATATTGCTTTAATCCATTCGATGAAATTGTAGCCTAACTTAAATTCCATTCCCATTCTAAGCGATCAAACGCCTTCTCAGCATCAAATATTTATAATGAAGGTGTTTTTTTCTTGATTCAAATAATGTATAATGTTAAACAGCCGTCTGGTAGTATCGGACAAGTGGCGACCTTTAATGAATCTAGTTTGATCTAATTTTATTAGTTTAGGGAGAACTGATTCTAATCTCTTCGATAGCAGTTTGTTATAATTTTATAGTCACAATTAAGCAGACCTATTAGGCCTATATGAGGCACAACCAGTGTTGGGGAGTAACGGAATACATGTACCGGCGTTACGTATTCAGAATACAAATTATAGCTAACTGTATTCCGTAACAGTTACAATTTAAATAGCTGGTATTTAGAATACAGTTACATTGTTGAAATCAATGGATTACATGACAATACTTCTGTTTCAGCAGTTCATTCGTGCTTTCACACCAACAGCATTTAGTGAACACTAAATGAGTTTGGTCCCCTTGTTTCGGTACGTTTACATTGGTGTGAATGCAACCATCTCACTTCGATGTGAACCAAATCAGCCGACCGAAACCGCCCTGAACAGCTGGTCTCGGTTCGCTTCCAAACAAACCCTGGTACGGTTCGCTTGAGATGTGAAAGCGAACGCACCTCGGTCCGATACAGTTCTACAAAGCATATGCCTCTTTGGGCGTAAAAGGCACCCGCTCAGCCGCGCGCATTATGGAAATTATTGGTTGATTAGCGGTAACTCCAAGAGTATCAGCAAATTGTCAGACCATCGGGAATTTGGACAGACACCCACATAAAATGTATGCTGGAAAACAAACATAAAAATGTTTAGCTCAGTGAAAAAAATGTTAGATGTTAGCAAATATCTTTTGCATGAACATAACCTTATTATCTTTGTTTCACTACAGCAAATTATATAAAAGAGTTCACTTTCAGGGAGACTTGGGCCTAACACATTCAGCCAGTTTGAACAGAAGAACATACCAGAATGGGCCTGTTTAGTAAGCAGGATATGATGCCGCATTCCTACACTTATAAAATGCAGTTCAATGTGGAAGTAATCCAAGTATTCAGAATACAATACTCAGATTGAGTGATGAAACGGAATACGTTACATATTACATTTTTGGGCATGTATTCTGTAACCTGTAAAAAAGTTACCTTCCCAACACTGGGCACAACACAGGGGGTCTTAACCTTCTTTCAATATAACAGATTCTAGCTGTTTTCATAGAAACAGGAAGAGTGTTATAGCTAGAGAAGTCGTGAACCATTAACATAAAAGTAGATTTCAGTTGTGGCCAGAAAGTTTCATAAAATTCTCCAAAAAAGCCGTCTGGGCCTGGAGATTTATTTGCTGGCAATGATTTAATTGTAGAAAATACGTCTTCCTCAGAAAAGTTTTTATTGGTGATTTGTTGATCTGAGGCTGTAACCCGAGGTAGATCCAAACGGTCTAAAAAGGATGTTGCCCTAGGGATTGAGATATTTTCTGATTTATTTAAACCACTATAAAAATTAAAGAAATGTTTATTTATTCCTAGTGGGTCGTTTGTAACTTCATTTTCAGCTTTAATGGCCATTATAGTTCTCTTAGTTTGTTCCTTTTTTAAGTAGTGTGCCAATAAACCTGATCTGTTTCCAAATTCATGCATTTTTTTGTTTGAAATACAATTTTTTTTGTTTAATATAGTTTGAATGGTCTAAGTTGAAATTTTGGGGGGGTTCTGTGGGAAAAATTATATAACAAATAACAGGTTAATGGTGGAAATGATATGGCAAGTCTGTCTATATTTACTCGTACAGCATTTTGTTGTTATTCTGTAATGTCAACAATATATACTCAGACTGAACTGTAGAGTTACTGTAATAAGAACTTGTCAATAAACTTTCAATCACGCAGTGGTGTGCTGCCTAACTGCTTTCAGCCTGTTGTCTTCCAACAATTCCGGTGGGAATAGTTCATTGAATACAAAGAGCCTACACAGGAGTGATGAAGGAAGATAGGAGTCAAACTAGTGGGCCTTATAATGTACACTGTGCAGGTTCAACTCCATGTAAATATATTACAGGAATATGAACATAGAAGGTATGTGCAAATGCATGTTTTAGGATTTTTTGCGACATGTTTTCTAACATGCTTTTTCTTGGGGGGGGGGAATCTATGTCAAAACATGTTAGGCGAATGTACATCTACGCATGTAATATGATGTAATAGGTATGTAAAAGTATGTAATATGAAATCCAAAAGTTACCTCCAAACAATTTAAGACATTGGATTATTATATCCTTTTCAGTCTGCTTGTATGTTATACAGAAGCAAGTGTTGTCGTCAGAGGGATGTTATATGTTTTAAATCCAATTACAGGCTAACTGTAAATTAGGGAAGTCTGCTAAAATAACCTTGTGATGATTATACAGAAACGACTATTCTTGGAGCCCCTTCACACACACACACACACACACACGCACACGCACGCGCACGCACGCACGCACGCACGCACACACACACACACACACACACACACACACACACACACACACACACACACACACACACACTAAAATGACATGTAACTATGGTTAATTTCTTTAAAAAGCAGAGAACACCCTAGAACAAAACACATTGACGATTTACATACTGAATACACAACAGAGAAAAACAAGTAACGTTACAAATTACTATTAGCACAGTTCACAATGCCAAGTCATCTGCAGTCATCCCCAGGCAGACCACATGATACCATCTCCCGCATTTGTCACACTTCTGTGAAAGATCTGTGAGGATAATTGTGTTCAATGATATAATGGTAAGAAAATGTTAACATTTATCAGCCAGACAGAATTATTATAGGCTACAATATTGCACTTAATGCATCAATCTCAGGGGCGTGGGTATACCCTTTTTACAGCAACACGTGTTACAGTGAAAACCTGCTGTCCATCTCTGTTGCCATGACCATGGAGTAAAACTGAGATGGGTTTTACAGGACAGTTGGCATATTTTTTTATGGATAAGGAGACAGACATTTTTATCTACATATAGTGCAAGGCAGGAGGACTTTCACTATTAACCAGTAACAATTAACCATGTGTATATCTACTTTCACTCAAGTACAGGATCAGCTAGGATTAACGCTAGGTGAAACATCTTAAAATGATCACTGAAACAGCGCATTGTCCCAGTATAAGTAAAAACCCAATCATATCCAAATCGAAAATAATGATATCCAAATCATAGAAAGCTATAAACTAACCCAAAAAGAGCAGTTGCATTGGCATCCATTATATTTAAAGCTGCTATGCCAATGCCACTGCCCACCCCACACCACCCTATTTCAACTGGGATAGCAGTGGACATACTGTATTGGTGGCTGCTGGTTTTGCATTTCAGCTCTACATTTAACATTATTCCAGCTAATTTAATGGTCTCTGTCCTCCTGAGTGAGGCCCACTTTTATTGTTGTACCTCTTTTAAGGATATCCTAGCAGACCAAATCAGGATGTGCTCATGCCACTCCTCCTTGCCTATCCAATCAATACTAGATCCCAACATTGCTCAGTGCTGAGCCCCTTCTGTACTTCCGCACCATTTCACAACAAAAATACATATACAACTTGAATAGAGTATGTACAAGGGGGAAGTATCCCCTGTTAGATGTTGTTTCTTTTTCCTGTCACCACAACACTGAATTTGGAGCTCTAGATTCAACAATGTCGACGCTATTGAAATTGTTGCCGCATAGAAATTCCTCAAAAATAAGAGGAGATAATTTTTTCAAAACAAAAGTTTGTAGTAAGACCATATGGAGGCCATGCCTTTATGGAGCAAGTTTTGGGGCTCTATAGTCAATAATGACCACGCTATTAAAATTTGACCACTGTGGTCGTTTTCAGTTTTACACTTTGCAGACGGTCCCTAAACTCGCGGCTGAAAGCTGACAGCTCATAGAAGCTAATGCAATTCACCGTTCTCTAAAGACGGCTCGTTGAGATAAAAACAAGGTTGTAGCTGGTTCTCTAGGTTACTACATTTAGCTAGAGGTGTCATTTGTGTCGCAACAATGTTTCAGTGATAGTCTATTGAACTGCAAACTCAGAATCTCCCAATTTCTTTCCAACTTGGCGGAAGTCTGTGAGGTATCTCCGGGGGTAAATGGATTAAATTGCTACCTCTTTTGAATTGTCAACTCTCTAAATTATATCAGAGGGCCTTTATGAAGCATATGCTGATCTTAATTTGTATGTGCACAGTGTAATTATATATATTTCTATCTTGGTGAAGACTGATTTTCAGTCATTGCCTGCTAATAATTAGTCAGCTAGATTTCGCCAGCTGTGAAGGTATGCCTGCACCAGAAGTTAAGTAGTGAATCTCTGACAACTTTTATGTTGTTAGTTATTGATGTAGGATTACTAGGATCAATAAGGTTGATTAACGATGGGTTTCCCCTGCTGAACCTGACGGTGTTAGCTACGGTGTTGGAGTACTGTGTGTCTGATGCTATAGCTAGTAGAAATAAGGTTGCTTTTGTTTAATTATACCCTTGAAAAGGCTGTTGGATTACATATATGAATATAAATTATTCCACACCAAAAATATAAGCCATAATGACAAGCTTTCAAATGTTATTACACAGACAGTAGTGTCATTCTATTTTTTCATAATGTAAGCTTCTGTCCACCCCTTCCCCAACTTAGCAGCAATTTGTCCATGTGTGGGGAAACTCATTGACCTACAGGCAATTCAAGGTCTGGTCAGATTTTTTTCCCTCTCCTGCAGGTGGTGGCTGCTGGTGCTGGTGGCGGCGGCTGCTGCCGCTGATGGTGTATGCGGCTGATGGTGGATGCTGATGGCGGTGGCTGCTGCTGCTGGTGGCTTGAGCTGGCTGGTGCCGGCAAACACTGCTGCTGCAGGTCGCTGCTGCTTGAGGCGATGGCTGCTTGAGCTGGCTGGTGGTGGCGAAGGATGGTGGTGTCGCCTTCTGCTGCTAGGGGTGGCGGCTTGTGCTGGTGACGGCTGTTGGTCGTGGCGACTGCTGGTGGCTGGTGTCGGCGGCGACTGCTGCGATTGTTGTCCTTCCTTTCGACCTGATGCACTTTACTATCCTCAGCCTGATGTATGTGGAGTATTTTCTTTGTTTATTAATAACTTATAATATTCCTCCCTGTTCCTTAACTTTGTCCTTGTTTTACAAGTTAGATATACACGCACACCTGTTTACACGTTTGTTGGTAATAATACATTAAATGTATATAGCGCGTAATATGGTACTCTAAGACGCTTTACGTATTTCCCTATCTAAACTATGTAACAGACATATATTAAGACAGACTAGGATTAAAAGAAAAACAGAGGTTAAACATGACGAATAAGGTGGGAGTTAGGTGGCTAGTGTAAAAAGGTATGTTTTGAGTGTGTAGCAATTGTAAATCATTACAACTAACTAGGGCTAGATTCTAGGTTCGAAGGAGCAGTGTGTGACTCTAAGTTAGTAATGACACACCAAGACTGAGAGGTAAGTTTGAACTGTGGTTCATTTATGTAGCAAAAAAAAAAGTGAATCTATACATCATTCGGCATATAAACCATGAAAAATTGAATAAATCAAATATGTAAAAAAAGAAAAGTATTTCCCCTCTTTTGTTTCACTTTTGGTTGATTTACACCTACTTAGGTCAATGAAATATTTCCAACTTTGCACCTTTAAGTTGCTATTTGAATTATTATTGCCTTTTTAGTTGACTCAATTTAAACCTTAATTGTATGTAAGTGGTGCAAATTTGAGATTTTAGAAATATTTTCTATTTATTTTAAACACCAAATACCCAATAAGCAAAAGAAATGCAAATGAAATAAAATACAACATAATGCATCAAGTATAGAAAAAAAAGAAAACTAGCATTATCTGGGATCAATACACTTCAATTTCGAACATAGTATCTAATCAGTCCTTTTGTTAAATCCTTCACTTCAGTTGAAGAACTGCATGTTGCAGCCACTTTTGGAAAGTCAATTTGTCCCAGCACACTCCGGCGTCCGCCCATTCAATATTTAACCGTTAACCTTCGTTCAAACGTAACTTATCTTCAACGCCATCTTTAAGCGGGTTGGTTTCTGACATACGTCAGACCTGCGTTGATGGTAAAAAAAAAAAGTGTTTTCAATTACCACGAACAAACGTTTGACCAGACCCGCTTGAAGATTGCCTTTAAAAGATTTTTAGACGTGAATGGACCTCTGCCCCATCGGACGTTCATTCATTCAGGTGGGTGGTTAACACGCGGCAAGATGGCAGCGGCATTGCCGCATACATGCCACTGAACAGCACAGCTCAGGCGATATCTAGTCAGTATATATATAAATCTATGGTCGCTAAATGTTTATTTCTTGTTACGCTAATAGATAGGCTACCTAATATTGCATTGAAACAGCAAGACTGGTAACCATAGCAACGCCGGTAAACACACCCCGCGAAGCCCAACCCCTACGAGAGCTCCTCGCGCTACGGCCATCCGGAGGGGCATAGAGCTTTTGGCCGTGAAATTATCTATTATATTATATACTATTATATATAGAACGATATAAGAAAGACGCTGTCACCGAGAATTGACCGCTGCCAGACGCTGTCACGAGTGTGAGAGGAGAGTTGAAGATGGCGGTTGACCTAGTTTCAAAGTTTATAACGTTTATACTGGGTAATACCGGTGTATCACTCGGTGTGAAAATGTCCACACCGCGGCAACCCTAGTGCCATTGCATTTATGGCTATGACTGTGTACTAACTTCATTAAAATCAAGGCATTGCAATGCTTGCAAATTTCTTTCTCAGAAACATTGAAAAACGTCCACACCGCAAACATATTGGCGCTTATCCAGACAAGCGTGGGCTGGCCGTGCTTTTTGTTTGCGTCATTAATATTTCTGTTTCGGCCGTGTTGTTTCGGTGGTAAAAGTATTTCGGACCGAAACCGAAAATGCGCTTTTGGTCCATTTTCGGCCGAAAATTTTCGGTGGCCGAAAATTCGGTGCATCCCTAGTGTTAATTGTTTATCCACAACGTGTTAGCCTAGCACACACCTGCCATCACCACCACTAAGCTCCTCTAGCACCATGGCTGCAGGAGCCTCACTTTCTCCCTCCTCCTCCTCCTCCTGATGAGAGGGACCCGCAGCTGCAGCTCAAGACCCTGAGGCGACACCGGCCCGCGCAGCGAACATATTTAAAATATTACCACTCTTAGCGGCATCTTGGGCTAGTGCTTTTTTCTTTTTTTCTCGCAATTTTTCGGCACCACCTTTTCGTTTTTTCTCCATTTTGCGTGCGTGTTGCGTGCTGCGCTATTTCTCTCTCTTTTTCTCTACCTGTCATATTGGTCATCATTAAAGCTGATTGGATGAGGGGGGGTCTAGAACGTGCATGGGTGGGACTCCTGGGCCTGTGTAGCCCATCATTGGGCCAGCTTGGTAGACAGACAAGTCACAAGCCACTGGGCATCAGTATGCATTTGATGTGTGAGAATTACCATTGCGAGATGCAGAAAAAAAAAAAAAAAAAAAAAAAGGGGCAGCCACTGCCGGCCCATTACTGAACGGCCCACCGGGAAAACTCCTGGTGGCCCCGATGGCCATTCCAGGCCTGCTTGTGCAAAAATAATGAATCGATTGGATATGATTGTTATACATATATAGCGGGCGTTTGTGTGGGGACCCCCGTTTATATGGCTAGAGGTTAGGTGCTTTCTACGTCCATGTAGGCCCCGTAATTTTTTAAAGGGGAAACTCACAAGACTTGAATCGCGCGGACTTTATGCGCACCACATTTTTGTGGGGAACCTGTGAGTGTGTGTGTGTGTGTGTGTGTGTGTGTGTGTGTGTGTGTGTGTGTGTGTGTGTGTGTGTGTGTGTGTGTGTGTGTGTGTGTGTGTGTGTGTGTGTGTGTGTCGCATTCA
>OLKM01007728.1:0-10964 GCA_900291075.1 Melanogrammus aeglefinus | reverse complement strand
CATTTAATAGTGTACGATGGTATAGAAAAAGAGATGTTGAGTGAATAAAGGAGGGAGGGAGTTAGAAAAGGTAGACTGGTAAAATGATAGTAGAAGGTTTGATGAGAGGGAGTATAGGAAAAATGTATACACAGTTAAAGATCAAACAAAGGAGGTTGACAGGTAAAGTGCACGGTGATATAACCAAGTCTTGCGCTGGGCAAGTTTTAGGGAGATGATATGTTTGATGGTTTGATACACGATGAGCTTCAGGTAGTTTGACAAAAGCAATTAACAATGATTGGTGTTAACCAAGTGGTGAAGGTGGTGCAGGTTGGATTGCAAGAGAGAAACGTTGCAAAGGGTCTGATGAAAAGGAATCTCTCTGGATTCAATTGAGCGAGCAGGAGACTTACACACCGCAGTTAACTTTGTGCCAAGAAGGCATAGACACGTGTTAGGCTATTAAGAGGTGACAAGGGGCCCCTGAAAAGAAATGAGTGAATATGTATTGGTGAAGCACTTAAAGCAGATGTAACTTCAGATAGAGTATTTATAGGGTCTTCTGTGTTTCTATGTGAGGGCTTACATACCTAAGCCATATGCAGAGTGCTTAGTGTGCAAAGATTTGGGCACATAGCTAAAATCTAGGAAAAGAGGAGGTGTGGCGAAATGCCTCAGGGATCACTGAGCTAGCACGCGGAAGCATGTGAGGGGGCCCACCAGTCTATAAAAATGTTGTAGTTGTGGGGTGAACCATGTCGTTCAACATTTGCGAGCCTGTGAAATAATGAGAGTGAGGAAGCTTGCAGTTCAGAAGGTAAAGCTGTTCGGACAAAGTGAACTATGCAGACGGCAGGGACAAGTGGTAAAACAGAACGTGCAAGGTGCTAAGAGTCAGGTCTCGGTAGCGCAGCCTGGGGAGGTGCGAAGGGAAGCTGACAGGGAGTCGGTGGGAGAGAAGCAAGATAGGAAAAAGTGTGCGGTAGATAAGGCAAGCAGTGGTGATTCTTTGTTGCAGCAAGTGACTAAACTCCACCTAGCAGACTCTCCACCAAAGCACGAGCATACAGATCAATAGCTTTAAGGCGCCAAGGATTATTCAGGGATGGCCAAGGGGTAAAAATGGGAACGGCTTTGGTAGCCGAGCATAAATAAACGAGCTACAACGATTCAGGACCGGTGACCGCAAAACCATCATCACATCTTATGCGTGGACACAAATCTTCTCTACAGTGGAATGCTAGGAGCTGGTGGCAAATGAGCGGGAGTTTTAAATAATTTTTTTAAGTCAAATGAACAGAATACCAACACAAGTAATTGACATTCAAGCAAATCGTTTTTGGCATACCCAGTGTTCAGATTTTCCGCTTATATTTATCGGATCATGTAGGTATAAGCAAGAGACAGGAGTGAAAGCAGAAGGGGTTGGTGAGGCGTGTGTTATATTCAATTTTCAAGCAAGGTATATCATACGCAGTGGTTATTAGCATTATTGGAACGCTGAACAAGAGTACATATAGTGGTGGAGGTTATGGGAGGGTGCGCAGAGTAGTGAGTTTGTTTGTTGTTTAATCTATATAATCCATGGTCAAAGGTTAGAGAATGATCAACTAGTTAGGATTAAAGGTATTATGAAATTTGACATAGAAACTAATATTATGGTGCATGCAGAACTACTCAATGCTCAAACACAAAGGTGTGGGGAGGGATCATACAGACTACGATATGGGAAGTGATTGAGAGTTAATGGAGGAAATTCAATCTTTGTTTTTTGAATGATTAGTGAGGGGAGCAACAAGCGATGGATGTAAGAACAAGTAATGAGTCAGGTTCCGGATCTGGACTTGTGTCAGTACAGTTGGAGGGATCAGTAACTGGAGGTTTGACAGGGAGAAATCTTTTAGGTAGTGACCAACTATGTGTTACTTTGGTTCAGTTAGGAGGAAGAGGGAGAAAGTGATTGCTTGGAACTGGAATTCAGAATGGTGTGTATAGTAAAGCGGATTGGGGTATTTTTAAGTGGTCAGTGAAGAAGTTATGGTTTCAGTGGTTACTAGTGGAGATATAGATACAGTAAATAACAGTGTTACATTTCAGCAATTATTGCGCAGCAAGTAAAATCTATTTCCAATAAGTAAAAATAGAAGGGATAGGAAGTTAGTTCCTTGTACAGATGGAGGTGTCCCAAGGCAGTGTTAAAGCTCGAAAACAAAGCATTTATGGAAAGTCAAATATTCGAAGGACACTAACTACACAAAGTTGGTGGAGTATCAGAGGGCACGCACTGGTAAAGAAGTTACAAAGAGAACACAGAGGGTAGCTGGAGACAGTTTTTGTGGTAAGATAGGCTGGAAGAACAACATCCGGTAGGAGAAGTAGTGGGGAATGATAAGGAAGATGGAGGAAGATAGAATAGAGTGGGAGTACCAGTGTTTACGTTAGAGGAGCAAACTGCCATATGTGGATAAAGATAAGGCTGATTTTGATTGGCCCAAATCTTTTGCTAAGGTGCATAGTGGTTGATCAGTTGACAGTGGAAGAAGAGGAGAAAAGAAGAGAAGTTACTTTGAGTAATCTATCTAGTGCTAGTTAGAGAGCATAGACTACTAGGGAGAAAATAGATGATTGGATTACAATGGCAGAGGCTTGTGAGAGCAATTAAATAAAGCACAAGCCTTCAGCTCCAGGGGGAGATCAGGTGAGCTATGTAATGTTAAAACATCTAGGCAGAGAGAGAATGGAAAAATTGTTAGTAGAACTATATACTAAGAGTAATGGGTGGAGGGAAAGTTACCAAGTGTATGGAAAGGAAGCCGTGGTGATATCCGGATTAGGAAACCAGGGAAAGATCCAGGTAAACCTTCTAGTTAAGGCAATAGCATTAACGTCTAACATATGTAAAATTAAATGGAGAGATTGTGCGAAAGGTTAACGTAATGAGCTTGAGAAGAAAGTTGATGAAAGTGCTTTCAGAAAGAGGGACATACAAGGAGTCATGTGGTAGACTTAAAGTGAGATCGGAAAGTACAGGTCTAAGAGCAGTGTAGTGTGATGCACGGTAAAAGTTCAGTATGACATGGCATGTAAGGTCTGATAATGAAGATATATGGAAGATTGGTGAGGAAGTTAACGTATGACTTGAGAGAAAGGGTTGTTAACAGTGTCAAGAAGTGTATTCAGTAAAGTGAGACATACTAATGGATGCCGTTGTAGGTCTGTTTGATGACTGCGCGGAAAGCACCAGGCAATAAAGTTGTCATGAGGTGTAGTGTTTTTTTGATGTCGAAGTGTATGCATTGATTGAGGGAGGTTTGTTAATCAGTTGTTGTATGAGTGGGGTAGGTGGAAGGGTTTTTAACTGGATAAAGAATTTTTTTGTTGACAGAAAAATACAAGTCATCCGATGGGGTCTGAATTGTCAAAATAAGGTATATGGGTTCGGGAATGGCACTCTCCCAGGAGAGTGTATAATAGTCCTTTATTGTTTATAATCATTGATTGATTATGTTTTTTTTCGGGGGTGCCAAGAGGATATAGGAGAGTTCTCTGTTTGCAGACGATGGGGCTTTGTGGAAAAGGGGAAGAAATGTGTTGCATATTATTAGTAAAGTCCAGTCTGTAATTGATGGGGTGACAGAGTGGGGATTTGACTGGGGGTGCAGATTTTCGGTAGAGAAAACGATAACTGTATTTTTCACTAGGAAAAGAATTGAGGATGGGATGAAATTGAGGATGTATGGGAAAGAGTTGGAAAGGGTTGGCTCATTTAAATATTTGGGAGTTATTTTTGATTCTAGGGTAACGTGGGCAGACCATATTAGGAAGATTGAGGATAAATGTAAAAAGGTAATAAATGTGATGAGATGTTTGACTGGTAGGGATTAGGGAGCGAGCTGTTCAGCTTTAAAGACTATATATGTGGCTTATGATTTAGATCTGTGTTTTGATTATGGGTGTATAGTGTATGGGTCAGCCGCAGTGTCTCTCTTGAGAAAGCTGGACGTGATTCAGGCTAAGGCATTAAGGGTATGCAGTGGGGCTTTTAAATCATCACCAGTGCCTGCTCTGCAGGTAGAAATGGGGGAAATGCCACTGGAGTTAAGAAGGAAACATTTGATGGGGAACTATTGGGTTAATCTGCGAGGGCACAGTGAGTCTCACCCTACAAAAGGGAGTGTTGAAAGAGTGCTGGGTTTATGGGAAGTGTGAGAGGAGAATCATTTTGGTCGGGTGGGGAATGATATAGCGAAAGAATTTGTGTGGGGTGAATTGAAGATTAGTCAAACAGTGGTATATCCATTATTTGCCGCCATGGAGGATGGTGTGGCCGAGGGGTGGACTGGTTTGTGTTGGGTATAAAGAAGAGAGAGAGAGAACAGATAGACCTGGCTAGTGTTTTTATTATACTCATCTTCTTATAGAGTACAGTGAGTATGTTCATGTTTTTACAGATGGTGCCAAACAACCTGAGACAGGAGCGACAGGGTTTGGAGTAGTTGTTCCATCAAAAAGAATAGAGTTTAATAGAAGAACATCAGATAATTTAAACGTTTATACAGTGGAGATGTTGGGGGTGCTGGTCGCTTTAAAATGGGTGGAATCAAGTTCAGTTGGAAAAATTGTGATCTGTACAGATTCAGCATCAGTTTTGGCAAGTATGAGGTCTTTTTATTCAAGTAGTCGCCAAGGTTCTGTTGTATGAAGTTTTACAGTCGGATTTACGAGAATCGTTCAGCAGGGGAGGCAAATATTTTTTTTATGGGTTCCAGCTCATGTAGGGGTGAAGGGAAATGAGAAAGCCGATAAGATGGCGAAGAAGGCATTGGAAGAAGGAAAAAGTAGAAATGAATATCAGTTTAAGTAAGGCAGAAGTTTAAAAGCCTGATATGGGAAAAGTTAACAAGATGTGGCAGACAAATGGGACAGTGAGGAGAAAGGGAGATATTTATATAATAATTCAAAAAAAGTGTTAATGTTAAAATAAGGTATAGTGGTCAGAGGAAGGATGAACAAATTTTGATTAGGTTAAGGTTGGGGCACAGTGCACTAAATAAAACAATGAATTTGATAGGAAAACACCCCACTGGATTATGTGAGGGGTGCCAGGTAGAGGAGACAGTGGAACATGTTTTAATGAACTGTAGTGGTTATGGGATGGAGAGGGATAGTATGAAAAATCAATTGAGAGAATTTGGTATGCAGGAGTATATACTTGGAAAATATTTTAAGTTTAATGAAGAGGAATTGTATAAAAGTATTGTTTGGCTTTTTGAGAGAAACAGGGTTATATGGTAGGATATAGAGTAGAAAGAAGGTGTGAATGAGTGAGTGTTTGGATATTTTTGTTTTTGATTCGTTAACTGGATCAGAAGAGGGCGGTAATGCACCAAGTTGTGGATGCCAACTGCCGAAAAACCCCAAGAAGAAGAAGAAGAAGAAGTGTCCTGGGGGACCGTAATCAGTGACGGACCCATATCTGGTTGGCGGTTCTTTTCAATTACGAAGGTCTTCAGTTGTTCGAGTGTGCTACAAGAGGTACGTGTTTCTCTTTTATTATGATAACGAAGTGGATTTGTGTGTTTTCAACATATTAAGTCATTGTCCCCCAAACGTTGTTAGCCGGGAGGCTAGCTCCCGGTCACTAAATAGCATTATTTGTGGTCGTTTCTACATTGTTGTCATGACGTGGTAATGCAAGAGAAAGCCTGAACCATTTTTAATTAAAAAAAAATTATCTTTCAGATTGACATGTTCTGCCCGTTCTGTGCCGTTCAACTGGGGGAAGCTCCCAAGTTTTGCCCGTCATGTGGGCAGAACGTGGGGTTCCTTACGCAGCTTCCATCAACTCCATCCACCTCGTCAAGCGAAGGCCGTGGGCCTACAGGTAACATCCCTTACTGTGCTTCCATTACTCTGTGCTGCATCAAAATGTCCCATGGTTTTAGCTGTCAGCAAGGCCACAATTTATCAACCCCCATTAAATCATATTAGTTATTTCAATTAATCAGCCTGCTGTGTGTGTGTGTGTGTGTGTGTGTGTGTGTGTGTGTGTGTGTGTGTGTGTGTGTGTGTGTGTGTGTGTGTGTGTGTGTGTGTGTGTGTGTGTGTGTGTGTGTGTGTGTGTGTGTGTGTGTGTGTCCATGACTTTAGATGAGGCCTCAGAGGAAGACCTTATTCGGGACCTCTTCAGAAAGGGCCACTCCTATAACGTTATCTGTGATTTTTTTGGAGACAAAACACGGGATTGTAATGAGCCTGAAAACTTTCAAAAGAAGGCAGAAACAGCTCAACGTTAGTCGGAGGGCAAGTTATGCTCCGATGGAGACTGTGAACTCTGCCATCAGGACTGAACTGAATGGCTCAGGACAGCTGTTGGGCTACAGGGCTATGTGGCAGACCCTGCAACAGACGCATTCGTTGACCGTCAGACGAGATCATGTTATGCAAGCACTCAGATCCCTTAACACAGAAAGAGTATCTCTCCGTCATAGGCGCCGATTTTTCAGGCGATCCTATTGCGCTGCAGGACCCAATCAGGTGTGGCACGTGGATGGATACGACAAACTTAAGCCCTTTGGGATTGCCATCAGTGGCTGCATCGATGGGTATTCCAGGCGGCTTATGTGGCTCAGTAGTGGCAGCACCAACAACAACCCTGCAGTAATAGCACGATATTACCTGCAGTGTGTTTCCAACTGTGGCGTAGTTCCAGCACAACTTCGGACAGACTGGGACAGAAAACGGAGACATGGCTGCCATCCAATGTTCATTAAGAGAGGACCACACCGATGAATTTGCGGGACCTCTCAGCCACATGTATGGCACTTCAACTGCCAATCAAAGGATTGAAAGCTGGTGGTCCATTTTCAGGAAGCAGAGGTAAGTTTGAAGGTGTCAATAGAAGAAGGCAGACACGCACACGCTCTCTTAATATTTAATTATTTATGTTTGTGTTAGAAACATTTATACAACACTGAGGTAAATCACTTTGTATACTCTCATTCCATTATTAGGACAAAGTTCTGGATGGATCTATTTAGTGACCTGAGAGACAGACACTACTTCAACGGCACCCATGAACACAAGTGCCTTGTACGGTATGTCTTCTTGGGCATCTTTCAGAAAGAGCTTGATGAACACCTAGAGCTTTGGAACAACCACACCATCAGGCCTGTCCGTCAGTCTCTCTGTCCATCTGGAAAACCGGAAACCATGTACCACCTGCCTCACAGGTTTGTATATAGCACCTGTACTGTCATTTTCATTAAATGCTAGGTTGAATTTTCACTTGTGTAGGTCTATTTATTCGTTACCAAAGCCAACATGATTGACTGCCTATACCCTAGCCTTTGAGATTGAAATATAACTACTCATGAGTTCACTGTTGTGATTTCTGTGCGGCCGTAGGTTTGGTGGAAGGGATTGTGGATTCCAAGTGGATCCCCAAGTGTTACAGGAGTTGAAAGACCTTCTGCCACCTACAAACAATTTGTGTGGAGATGATAATCTGCAAGCATATTTTGCCAACTTGGAGAGACAGAGCCAGCTCGCTCCACCCATCAACTGGCCAGCTGCTGTTGACTATTACCTAACCCCTAAGGAGATGGCTGGACTTTAGAATATAACCTATTCTTTCTTCAAATCAGCCATGTGTAAACAGCCTTGTTGGATGGTGTGCTCGCTTTGAACTGGGACGCACCACCTGATGGACCCTGCGTGGAGACACCTCCTCATGCTTGACCAGCAGCACATTCCCCCAGTGTTGGACAGTAGAGGACTTAATATGTACATAATATATACACCGTTATTTTGTTCATGTTCTATTTATTTTAGGCGACAGTGGAGCAGCGTTCCTGGCACGTTTCCTGTCAGTACCTGCTTAATAAGCAGGGAAGCTACACTTAATATCAGTGTAGCTAGACACTTTTTTTTTCTTTCAGACAGCACTGCCTTCTGTGTGTATTGTTATGGACATCTTCAATGTTTAAAAAGTTTGACCCATGGTTAAATTAAAAGCGGATATATTGCAATGACTTTGCCTTAGCTTTTCCACCACCACTGACTGTTTTTGGGGTTCACCTAGTATTAACAAATACACTGAAGCTAATAGTGACTTTCATGCAAGATCAGGTTACATTTCATGACCAATTTATGCAAAGAAAAACAACCAAGTCTATCAATTCTTACTGTTAAGCCCTCAAAATGTTTCAGAAGAGACAAACGTACACCTTCTAAAAAATAATTTAATTTCTTTAAACAATGTCAAAGCTTTATATAGCTTTATATGTACAGACCGTGACAAACTAACAGGCACTGCACAATGAACTTTGAAATGCAGGTTAGAACAGTTGCATGTCTGATAAATGATAAACACCTCAAAAGAGACCAAATCCAGGGGAGTTCTTAATTCCATAACTCATGGCTTCCTCAAACATCTCATATATGACCGTAATTATCGGGAGTTTTAAATGTGTTTGAGCAGACATTAGCCTCAGGAAACCTTGAGTGTCTCTGGAATGTGAGTTGAGGCTGTGGTGTTAACTTTGCTGCAGGGATTTCTTTAAGGCCTGTTGCAAACATCAGGACGTCCTGCAGGGACAGCCCAGACGCTTCCTCTGTGGGAGTGGAGAGTAATGAAACACATTAAGATTTATCATCCATTTGTGGACTTCACTTTAAACGGCCACTTTAAATAACATACAGACAATACCTTTTACAGCGATTAAGTAGTCCAGCCAGTAGCCAAGCACTCTCTCCTCCTCCTGGCGGTTTGAGCTACCAGTTGGGCTCATTTGTGGACGGAACAGCGCCTCTAGAGTCTCTGCTTTCAGGTCTTCCGCGCTGTAAACCAAGTAAGGCAGGAACAGGGAGGGATGTTGTTCCAGAGCATTGAAAAGGTTCAGGGTAGCCAGGCCGTCCTTGAACCTATATCCAGGTTGGGGGTGAGGGGAAGAGGCAGATCATGTTAAGTTCTTAATGCTATAGCCAGTCACACTGCCAGTAGGACTCCATTTCTGACATTCATTTGAGTTTCATTCACATTCTCTTTGGAATTCCTACAGAGTAGTCAGAGTGACCTACCTCTGGAAGGAAACATGGTTGCGGTAGGTGAAATACCACTGGATGTAATCATTAACATCTTGTTCCTTATCCTCCAGTGTCCTCAGGCATCGATAGCATCCTGCTGTCTGAAGCATGCTAGAGTGCTTATCTGCAAGTTCCAAGAGTTCTTCCAAAGTTGTTGCATTCTTAATCCTACAGTAAAATAAGAGCAATGAACCAGACAAAATTCGCACAAAATAATAATTTGTGTTTGATATTGTAAATAATTACTTGAAGAAAATACCTTTTGTTTTTGAGAATTCACTAAAACAAAATCACCAAGGATGAGACGAATAGATTATTTTAATTCCTCTTTGACAGGGGTTTTGTATTGGAGAATGTACATAGAAGTGACACAAAACATGGAAGTCACTGGCCTTTTATTCCAGTATCACACTGGTTTGTAAAGCTTACTGGGGTGTCCATATTGTTTGAATTGTTCATCAAAATAATATTTTCTTTTCATTGAATATGCTTATAAACACAAAACAATTACCTCAAGGAGAACATTCCTGCGTTCAGGATCAGGTATGTCTGCAATTGGGGCCTCAATAGTAAGGCGTAAGGAACCCCACGTTCTGCCCACATGACGGGCAAAACTTGGAGTAGGGTCCAACTGCGTCCTGCGTCCTAGAAATACACGCCCCTCGTGGGAAATACACGCCCCTCGTGGGAAATACACGCCCCTCGTGTGAAATACACGCCTATACAGAGTAGGGTCGGGGGCGTAGTCGGCCCTGATTGGTCTGATTCACGACGGCGTCTCTTCTCTTGTCGAACCTACTCGGAGATGTAACGAACTGGTCAACAGCAGACAGCAGAAAGATGATTGTGCCTCGATGATTTGGGAAAGTGGACTGCATTATCAGTCAGAGATCGTATACTGTCATTGTTCTTGGTGTAGTTCTACTTTAAATTTTCATGTTACACTCACAGCGTAATAATGTGTCGTCAATCCAACCACAAATTGGCTGCGTTTTTGGGATGTCTCTGCTAACTTTTCTTTTATGTTGATATTGCTTAAGCTTTACAGTTTGTTGCTTTTCAATGTTACCTATTTAATTGTTAGGTACCGCGTTTGATGCGTGTTGGTTTTGTCGCGATTATACTTCACTGGTTGTATTGATTTTGATTAATCATCATTTCGCCGGTGTTTACCGATTTGAAGTTGTCATCCATGGCTATGTCTGTGGTTTAGCCGCTAACTAGTTAGGAGCGGGAAAGGATCTGCCCACTGCTCTCTGCCCAGGACTTAATTAGATCAAAGATGCTGGGAAGCTCCTGTCTCTGTGTGGAGCCTGTTACAGCATCTATGTCACACCTGCGCATTACATTTGTATACACTTGCATTTTCTATAGCGGTTGGTTTATAGTTCATTACACCATTGGGATGCTTCCAAGAGCTGACTTTAAACTGTTGAAATCTGGTGAATTGTTTGTGCTGCAGAAATGAGCTTTGTGTCTTTTCAGATCCATGTCCGATGTCCAACATGGATCTCTGATGCATCGCCATGTGCGGTTGGGACGCGATCTTGACCGGGATGCGATTACGGTGTTTGGCTTTCCCAAGTTTCTGCTAGAAAAGTGATTGACGATTATACACACAGACCAACATTGGGCTTGACTCACATCTTGTGCAACCACATTGGACCAAAGCCAGCCATATCTTCATCAAGTGTGTCAATTTGAAAAAGTTTAATGCATGTCACTAATGTTTTATATTCTCTATGTTCTTTATGCTTTTATCAAACTCATAACATTATCAATTAGCTTGTGATGTCTTGACTACCCTGCGTAATACTACCAGTTAAGTTAATGCTTTTCTATATTGTACTTTCGTTTGCTCTTTTTTGGAAGGCTTACAAAATCTATAGGGTCCA
>OLKM01007727.1:0-10964 GCA_900291075.1 Melanogrammus aeglefinus | reverse complement strand
TTTTCCCCACCAGAAGTATAAAGTATGTCCGCCATTTTTCACTAGAAAATTAGCCTATAAACCTATCCAATAGGAAAAGATGCCCTCACAGCGTTCCATCCGTGACGTAAGGCCTAGGTGCCACCGAATAGGGACGCTTTTTTTAAATGCTTTAATGGCGGGTTTTTAACCGCCATAAAAGTGTTTATGTTATAACATTTTTTAGCGAGATAAATGTGTGCCATTTTTAATTTTCAATAATCGTCGCTTCCGCGAATTGTGAAGGATGTTTTTGGTGGAAATAGTTTATGACCAAAGAATCTAGTTGTGGAAGGATGTGCATTCCAGAATGCATTTTGGTTTAAACAATTTTTGTGATGATCCTCCCACGAAAAAGGTTCGAAACCACACTCGTAGCTCTGGGACACCGATTCCAGAGGAGATTAAAACGCGTTTTCGTGCGCATGAGAAACGATGTATCTTCGTTGATAAACCGGGGTTTGGTTCCCCTCCCCTTTGGTGGTTTGCCGCCTCTTAATTCTTTTTCACCGACCGTCTGGGGCATGATCTCCCAAACCCGAGAGTTTCATCACACATCTCTGGATTCTGAAATGTGACATTTTTCGGATTAGTTATTCCTTTCTTCATCTTATTCAGGTCTCTTCCTATACGCCCTAGTTTGATGGTTGTTGGATTAAGGAGGTTTTATATGTAACGATAAATCCTAGCATCTTTAGACGTAGTGCCGGAGACATTCTGAATTCAAAAACTATCTTTTCAAGGATTATGTGCTGATATTGTTTGTAAACATAGGCGATTAACTGCATGACACTGTTGTTTTATTCCAGAATATCTTCACAAAGGTTTAACTGCAGGTGTTTTTGTGTATTAAAATTGTGCAAATGAAACATTCCCATCTTTTCAAGATGGGAAATTGGTAAGTAACCATTTGAGTCAGTTTTCCGCTTGGAGCCGGATAACCTTGGCCGCCGGTCCTTTAAAAATGGCAATGTTTTTCAGGCCAATGTGTACTGTGAGACAAGTCAATTTTCCATTGGATAATGTACTCGTCTCCACCGGACTTTATTTGGTGTGGGTTTTTTATAAGCCTGGCAAGAAAAACACCTTGGGTTAATTTTCGCCGGAATTACACTTTTAATGCAACCAGATTAATGTACACATTTCCAATTTGACTGCTGGAAAGAAATTAACAATAGAAATGTGGTTAGAGCTTTCTGAGAATTGCTGAAAACTCTTTGGTTTGTAGCGGCAAGAATTTTTTAAACTCGCACTGTCATTTTCCAGGCGGGGAAGGTACACTGTTCCCTCTTCCTCTGGGGAGCGGGCCCCGAAAATGCCTGTGACAAGAACATCAGGCATTGAAAATGATAGATTTAAGTGTTATGTTGCTCTATAGCAGACATCATTCGATGTACTTTTTTAGAGTCACCTTGATACTGGTTTGTGGAAAGCTAAAGGGAGAACCAACAGGACGGGAAAGCCCTGCTGTGGTTCCTGGGGTGAGGGCGAAGGGGCTTCTTCATGGACTGGCCTGTTGAGCGGAAGGGTGAGAGGATTACCAGGGAGACAATATTTGGGGGTCGTGTTCTAGACAGTAACGTTCAGTATGTTGGTACAGGGCCTTTTTTGCTTCAGTTTGTTCATTTTACTTTTACTGTTTTGACAGGCTCGAGGAGGACACCACCAAGAAACGGGAAGGCCTCTGTTGTATTTCAAGGAGAAACATAGTTTGTATACTTCGAGAGAACTCTCACCAGATGTGAAGCCCTCCCTCTGGTGGGGTTCCCTGGGGAAATGATGGATGAGAGGAGAGGGGGGTTCCTTGGACGGACTGGCGGCTTGTGACAAGATGTGAGAGACAGGGAACATGGTTGGGCTTGTGGGCTATAACAGTAACGGTTTTTAGACATGACTTATTGCTTCAGTTAATTTTAGGTGCAATTTACCATTTGAAGGGCTCTAAGGAGGACCACCAGAATGGGAGCCTCCTCTGGTGGTTTTCGGGAATGATGGATTGAGGGTAGGAGGGGGTCCTTACGGACCTGGCCTGGGTGACAGAGTGGAGAGACAGGAACGATGTTGGCTGGTGTGTGCTATACAGTACGTTAGACAAGCATTCCTTTGCTTCAGTTAAATTTAGGCCAACTTACGGTTTTGAGGCTGCTAGGAGGAACCACACCAATAAATGGGAGAGCCTCCCTCTTGTTGGTTGTCCTCAGAATGACTGGGATGAGGGAGAGAGGGGCTCCTCATGGGACCTGGCCTGTACTGAGACGTGAGTGAGAGACGGGAACATGGTTTGGGGCTTGTGGTGCTATACAGTAACGTTTTAAGACAGCATTCTTTTGCCCTTCAGATTAATTATAGCGTCAACTTAACAGTTTGAGGCTTCGAGAAACCACCAGGACGAGGGCCTCCTCTGTGGTTTCACGGAATGACTGGATGAGGAGCAGGGCGGATCCTTTGGGACTAGCCTGTGAACAAGAAGTGAGAGACGGGGAACAATGTTTGGGCCTTGGTGGTTGCTTATACAGTAACGTTCAGACAGCAATTTCTTTTGCATTCAGTTCCATTATAGGCCAAACTTACTGTTTGAGGCTCTAAGGAGGACCAGCCAGAAAATGGAAGCCTCCTCTGTGGTTCCAGAATGAACTGGAAATGAGGGAGAGGGGCTCCCTGGATGAAGGAGAGAGGGGCTCCTTATGGGACTTGGGTCTGTGAGAGACCAGGACAGGGAAATGTTGGGGATCGTGTGCTTAGACAGAAAGTGGGTTGAAAGGTCGACGAAAAGTAGATGGCACTTTTATTCTTGAGTTCAATTCGGTTATACTTACTCCTTGGAGATTTGAAGGTGAGCCTTATCATTGCCAGGACTTCACCCCCAAAGCATCAGAAATTGAGATTGGAGGGGGAGGGGCTTCCTCCTGGGGGTGTGGGCTGTGACAAAGTAAGAGAACATCGTTTGAATTGAGTCATTTCATCCATACATTTTCTTTTTTTAGTCCATTTAGGCAAACTTACTTTCAGTGGCATGGCGTGGGGATTTTTTTTGAGGAAGCCAAGTGAGGCCAAGCCTTTAGAGAAAATAGTACGTTAAGTTTCAGCTTGGATGTAGTTAATGCAACTACAACAGCTACACCGGTAATCTGACCGACACGACACACGCTCTCTCTCTCTCTCTCCTCTCTCTCTCTCCTCTCTTCTCTCCTCTCCTCTCTCTCTCTCTCTCGCGTGTCTCTCTCCTCTCTCTGCTTCTCTCTCTCGCACCTCCTGCGCTCTCTCGCTCTGCCCTCTCTCGCTGGCACTGCCCGCGCGCCGCGCTCGCTCTCCTCGCACGCCGCCCGCGCCGCCGCCGCCCGCCCGCCCGCCCGCACGCACGCACACACACACACACAGTCCTCCCTAAAAATCTCACTAAATTATTACATATTTTATTATAAATACAAACCCGTCCCCGGACCGAAATGCACAAGCCGGCTAAATGGGTCAAAAAAATACGACAGCGCGTGGCGGCCGGTTGTCGGGGCTATTTCAAGTTTCATGTTTCGACGTGTAATACGACTCACACAATCACAGTACCGTATGTTGATATAACATCCTTTTCGTAAAACCTAGGCCAAAATCAATGTTATAACTATTCAACACTACTTAAAAGACAAACACCAAGGACAACCCAGAACAAGCACATTTTCTGCATCATGCACGAGGTTTGAAGCTAGACTCGAATGGAAGGGGGGTTGGTGGGGAGGGTTGTGAGGGCCGCTGAAACCCCAGGGTGTTCCTTTCCTCACAAAAAAAAAAAAATAACGGTGGGCATACAAATAAAAACGGTGGGGCCATTTTATAACAAAAACATAACATAACATAATTGCACACTGTATTTACAATGTTGCTTAATAATACATACATTTGATTTCATTAGCATTTTCACAGACACCATCTAGTATGGATAAGGTGTTTAGTATCGGTCAATCGCCGTTGCTTGCTCTTTCCCATAAGTTCAGGAAAACATTAGAGCCGCAACGCGAGAGAAGGTGTGTAATCTTTACTCACCCTATTTGGTGGAGGAAGGCCAAGTTTCTCCGGTCTTTTCATTGGTGGCGAAGTGGTCCATAACTTTGTCATAGAAATTCCCTTTGGCCTTTCAGGTCCTCCCACAACTACTGAGTCAATGGGAAATCTCGCTAAGGTTTCACAAGTCTGTCCTGTCTACATGTGGTTCCTCAGGTATGTCTTGATCCTTTTCAGAACAGGAAAACGAAGCGCTCTGCTGAAGGTGCGTGGTGCCTGGTATTGTGAAGCATGGAGCTGCCGGAGCAGTTTGTAGATCTCGGAGAGTGTGCCCTGTAGGTCATTCCTCAATAAGGAGCTGTAGCAAGTCTCCAGGTGGCTTTGTGAAACAACGTGTTGTGTTGTACAGCGGTGGTGCCGCTCATTCCTGCAACCTCTGCTCCGTCAAGAAGAAGGGATACCGTCCTTCAGCAACTGAGCAAGTGGTTCACTGGTGGGGAAATGAAGCAGGCTTGTGCTGAAAGACGCAAAGGATGTTGTGCTCCAGTACGCGGAAAAAAGCTCAGGTGCTCCCATATCGGCAAAACCTCTGGGTCATTGTGCCAATACTATGCCATCCACACAATCTGGTACAAGTACAGACGTCTGTAAGATGCCACAGCGTCCTCCTCTCCTTCTCGGGCGCCTGCTCGTTGAACCCCTGCTCTAGGTCTTCATCCCAGCCGCGGGACGACGACAAAAAACGTCGGGACACTGGTTCTCCGACTGCCTGGGACTGCTTTCATCACTAAATGCCAGTGAACCGTCTCATCTGTTCGTCGTGTTGCTTTGAGAGGCACTGATCGTTGCTCTTGATGCGATCCTGCGATTTTTGATGTCCCACCGTCTTGCTCTGCAGTACTTGGAAGAGTGGTTCTGTGAGGCCGAAAATTGACTGAAAGACCCCGAGCAGTAAGGTGAAGTCAAAATCCTCCAGCTTTTTCTTCAAGGCCGAGCTCTGTGGCAACAGTTCTTTCCTTGTCCCATCCGGGCTCTGTCGTCATCTTGTCAAAGGCCACACATAACGATGTGCGGCCTTCATGAATGGCATGTACCGCGCGGCTTTTAAAGTTCCACCTCACAGCGGAGCCCCCTGGGTACACGCACAGCTCTGATCCACTTCACACAGTAATGGCTGAATCGCCTTACATGAACGTGAGAAAAAATTGTGAAAGGCATCCAGATCGGCAAAGAACAGTTTGGCTGCTTGGACGTTATTTGTGCCTTGTGCTAAAACCAAATTTAGCTTGTGCGCATAACAATGTAGCGCATTGGGGCAGTGTTGTTTCACCAAAGCCTGCACGCCACCGTGTTGTCCACTCATGCAGCTCGCTCCATCGTACGTCTGACAAATTAGTTTTTCAGTTGGACCATAGTTATCGATGGCTCTCATCACAACTGATGTTATGGCTTTTTGCAATCTCTTTCTTTGCTGACATCGAAAAAGCCCAAAAAACGCTCACACACACTGCCTTTCTCATTAACATATCTGATGATGACAGTGAGTTGGCACTTGTTTGATATGTCGGACGTGTCATCCACTTGTACAGCAATGAAAGGGGACATGGCTATATTTCTGTTATCAGTCTTCATCCTGGGATGACTCGAGCTATATACTTTCGATTTATCTCATTCTCTGTATGTTGTGTAGACATACACCGCTGAAGACTGTTGACAGATCCCAAGTGCTTCTGCAAAGCGTAGTGTGTCACAAACTCCGCAAACGCCAAGAACTAACTCCACCAAAATTGCCCCGGTTTTGCGCTTGCCAGCGGCCTCATTTGTGTTCCACGGAAAAGGCTTGTTTTTTGGCGAGCAAGGTTACAAGGCTGTTTACAATAAGTCTTCCTCAAAATATCACGATTTCTTTGTAAACCTGTTCATTGTGCTGTCTTTCACGCTGATTGCTTCTTGCCAAAATCCAGAGCCTCATCAATCCTGACACGTCCAAACAGTGCCAGTTTCACAGCGCAGTTGATGTGGCTTTTTGATTTTCCATGCCTCTCGATTGCGCGGGACAAGTTGGCAAGGATCAACGAATTCCTTTAGTGACCCCAGGGATGTGTTGAGGGAGAGCACGGAATTCCTATCAAAAAAGAATTACACGGCCAGCAAAATAGTCGCTGAGGTTTGTTGCTGCCAGCTAGCCACTCCGTTCGAGTATAGTTCGCTTCATTGAACGTCCGAAAGCCTTGCTTTCTCTCCAAGCGCAGTTTCAGCGTCGGTGTTGGCCTACCATCTGATTTTATTTGGAGTCGCTGCTGTTGTGGTAGAATAGCAAAATTATTTTTAAGCAAATAATCTATTAAATCTACATCTCCACCCTCCATAACTGCATTTGCAATGCCAACTAGGCTACTCCACAAAAATTAGAACAATTCAAACATGCGAATTTCGCGCTATTTGTTTTTTTCGGTGACGTTGATAATGATGCTTTGATTTGATTGGTGTGAAGCCAAGGGCCGAGTGGCTTCCCTTGGGACCCTCCTGACACCCTCCACCGACTAATCAGAGGAGGGCAACTGTCATTACGGGTAGCCTCACCTGATTGGTCAATTCTTTCTTTTTTTTTTTTTACAAAGGGATGCCAGCTTCGGGCTGGCTTCCCTCGCAGCGTATAGTGTTGTGTTTTCGCCGCGTCTTCAGTATATAACAGGGGGCGCCGGTTATCGCGCATTGTGAAAATGGTCAATGAGAGGAGAAAATGGGAAGAGAAATGACAGCAAACACAGCACAAAATAATTAACGAAACTGTTTAATATAAAATGTGTTATTGAATGATGACAACTACAGCTCTAAAAAAAACAGGGAAGCCTGGCTTCCCTTGGCCTCCGGGAGAAAACGCCACTGCTTACTTTATGATGAATCTATAGTTGGGGTATTATCCAAAGAGGTCTGGTCCTGGTTTCTGAAACTGGGTGTCTCTGTAACAAATATATAAATGATCCATGGCAAAAAATGTTTGAACTCTCTCCCTGCTAACTGATTTGGATTTCTTTTGACATTCTTAACTAGTCCACTTGACTTACCATTAGTCATATTTGGTGGCTTTGGTGGCTTGCTGATCAGTCCTGTGCTTTTGCCTACATAGAAACAGAAAAAGTATTCATGTCGCAAACAGTATTTGTTTGGCAAAGACATATTTAAGACTTTTTACAGTTTTTTTACAGTTCTGGTTCTAATGAATTACAACAAAAGTTAATTTACATTCCAGGAATACAAATGTTTCAACATTTGGAATGTGATGGATTACAAACAGCTGTAGGTATGCTTGCCTTTCAAATACAATCAGAAAATTGCTTTTCTTTTTATTTGCCCTTTTCCCCAGTTCTGGAGGGTCTTCTCTGAATCTGTCTCTGTGCTGACGATGTATAATTAAACTCAGTGCACTCCTTTTCACTTTCTCTGTTAAAAAAGTCAGAAGTTGCAAAGTCATGTAAACCAACCGACATGTGTTATTTGGAAATTTTCTTTATAGCAGTGTAAAAAATTACATGGATGTAAACTAGCCCAAAATCTCAAATTTGACCAGGTCATGAAAAATCGATGTTTTCACCTGCCGTGTCTTGCCTTAAGCATCACATACCTGAAGTAAATTTTATTTTTATGAGGGGAAAGTCCAACCAGTCTCCAGCTGGATTCGTTTTGTTTTTCCAGGCCGATGCCCGTCCCTTTTTTGGCCATCTGAGGACTTTCCTTTCTTCATCAATCCAATTTATTGGCAGCACCCCTTCAAAAACATTATCGCCCTCCTGCCACACAGCCCTCACAAACGCCATAATCTGAAACAAATAGAAGTAGAGTTATTATGCAACAGACTTATACTGAGAACACAATATAAAATAGTGGCGCGACAGGATTCCTATATTATTTAGTGATGCGAACTAACATCCCCATGAGAACCCTGCACACCCCCACCTTGACTAACTCATTTTCTGTGTGGGAAACACTTGTACCTCGTTGTTCTCAATTTATGCAGAAGTGGAAAAATTGCAATGCACCCTTCTGTATGGGATGCACACAGCTTTCCTCTTTAGGTCACTGGATTGAAGGATTTTTGTCCTTGCCATGCGGTTATGTGGTGTATTGCCAATAAATTGCTATATCTATCAGCTTTGATTCACATGGCGTTTTATGAAAAGGTTTTGACGTGTGCTTTTCAGGAAATAAATCTGCAATTGAAATTTCCATTTTTCTCCAACTTCTTCTATGATGGCCACACTCTTGTCCCCTAGGACGAAGCAGGCATCCTTGGGCCTCACTGAAACGGTAAGTCTTTCTTTGCCCTGTTTTGATTTTGCCTCCTGCAGATCCTGCCTCTCTGCCAGTCGCTTTGCCACATGCGTCAGCGTATCATGACTTGTTCTGACCATTTTCTTGATGGTTTGCATGAAATTCTCAAATGGAAAGGCAGAAATCTCATTCAAAGAGCAACTGAAATGTGCAACATCCTCATGAATGTGCTTTAACGCATGCACATTGTAGACTGTGAATCTGTCTCCATAGATATCTTGACAACTGTTAACAAAATAGGTCAGCAGGTCAGCTGCATATTGGAGTAGAGTGTTCCTCCTGTTGGCATCGGTGGTAAGCAGGATGGACATTCCCACTGTCAGACAGAGAAAATGATCGTACACATCTTGATCAACCAGTCCATCAAGGACCACAGGTCCCGTGTAAAGAAGGAACTGGCGGAACTCTGTCGCCTTCCATCGATCCAACTCGGTGACTGCCCTGGGCTTCCTTGCCACCTCACTTGGCATTTCATTTCTTAGCCCTACAAGTCTTGTAGACAATTCAGATCTCTGCCTGGTAGATAGTTTCCGGGGGTTGGTCACACGGCAGAGAAAATGCAGAATTCGCCTTACAACACCAAGGCACACAAGGTGCATATAATCGAGGACGAATGACGTCACACATGGTACTCCTGCTCTTAACAGTGGAGTCTCTCCATGTTGGTGTCCTTTGTAGGCTACCTGGCAGAACTTTTCATCTGTCCTACTAGGGAATTTCTCTTTTGAGTTGAACACCACTCTTCCTTTCCATTCACCCAGCTCCTCACACCTCTCACAGCTATTATAGCCTGTATGATAGATGATGTTTTTAAGAAAAGCCCTTGCTGGGGCATCACAGATGAAGGCTTTCACCGTAATTTTCACAATTGCCCCGTTATATTGAAAGCCACTAGTTGAGAGATTATTGATGTCTTCCACCAAGTCTTTTAAGTACTCTTGTAGAGGCTCAGGCTTGGATGTGCCACTGTAAAGTGCGACTATGAATGGCTCTGATTCCTCTGCCTTTGCCAGGATGGGCCAGAACTGAGTCCCACTTGACTTGAAAATTGGCACACCATCCACATTTATGCACAAGGAAATTCGGTCTATACAGGCAGGAGACTGTTGAAGTGCTCTTTGTGTGCCTCTCTCTAAACCATAGTAAATGTAGCGGCCATTACATCGCTCCTGCAAGCTCACTACTTTTGGAGTTGACAGAAGGGTCCTCGAGTCCCTTGGCAAATCTTCATGTCCGTGTCGTTGTAGGATTTGCAACAGCTCATTTACTGACTTATAGGTAAGTTTGTTAGCCAATGCCCAATCTGCCAAGTCACTCCCCAGATCACTTTCCGATGTTGCCTCCGTTTCGTTTTCAGATTCAAGCCACACAGCCTCTCTGTCACATCCCTCGTCATCACTGCCACTAGCCGTATCAATTTTGCTGATGTCCTCATCATCGTGAGTGGACTCTAACTCCATTGAGTTCTCTTCATCCTCAGTAGCCCACTGCTTTATGGTTGACTCAACCCTTCTCCAGTTCCTGAGGTAGAGCGAATCCATGGTTTTTAGACCACAAACTGAAACAAGAAACAAATCATACAATGTAGTATTGTGTTTTTGAGGTTTGCATGCTTTGGTCATGTCCAGTAAGATGCATTGCAGCATGGGAAATTACTAAAAAGAATCTCCGGCAAAGTAGTAGGGTCACTGATTTCACAAATTCCAGATGGTGTTTTGGATCACCAACAAAATGTCTGAAAAATTATATTTCCTAATGTTTGACTAGCTACCTACTTTTATCTGTGAATGATCAACTGTATTAAACTACATATTGCTTAATAAAATGAATCAACTGTCCACATTATCTAACTGCTGGACTAACTTTGCAGTGTTTCCCACAGAATTTTCTAAAACTATGAGGGTTGGGGGGTGGTTTGGTCATCATACTGTAATGTTTATACTTTATTTTACTGGCTACTTTAGGTAGGCTATATCATGTCTTTCGGGTTATGCTCTCTCACACAGCCATTATGAGCTTGGAGTATAGATTAAACTGTACAAAAATACTATCCTGTTATTTGTTTCAAGAGGGGAATTTTTGAAGTGACCTCTTTAATCCTCTAATTTTAATCCCGCTAATTAACAACCTCAATATAAAACATGCTAATTAACGTCAAAGATTGTAGTGGAAGACTATACAAACACATCCACAACTTGCCATAGGCATATCTCTGGTTGTTGTTTCTGTTCCACGACATATTGTATGTCATGTTTGGGGTGTGGGATGAAGAGAGGGATAATTTTAGTAATTTAAAAAGTCTAGTTGCTACTGAAACGGACTGTACGAACCAGACCGTTGGCTAACTAGACCCTGCACTGTTCCTCAAACAGGCCTGAGAAGCTTCAGCCCACACCTCCCCTAAGCAAATCAAAAAATAATCCAGTAAGCAATAATCGAGAGACTTTTACATGCAGATACAAACTGGCGCTGGATAGTCGAGGCCTACACAAACTTGAAGAATTCAAACATTGATGCATTTGCAAAGTTTAGTTTATAGCCTACTTATCACAATGTTGTCAATCGCAAGACTCCGAATTTATATTCAACAACCGAACTACACTGCTATCTTAATTTGAAAG
>OLKM01007726.1:0-10965 GCA_900291075.1 Melanogrammus aeglefinus | reverse complement strand
CTTCATCTTTTGCATTACCAATTTTATTATTTTCCAGAAAAATGTTGAAATATATGATTGAATGTGATTTTGCTTATTTAATCTGTAACATGAATTTTTCTTACATTTCGAAAAACATTAGCCTTATTTCATATTTTATTAATGCTAAATTATATCCAAACTTTAAAAATAACTGCAGCTTCTGTGCGATTCAGATTTGACAGTTAATTGGAAAGCCCCTAATATCTAATTAAATCCTTAATATCTTTTATAATAAATACATTTATCTTCCCTATTATGACATTGAAAATGTTATTCTTTTCCAGATGAGTCTCAAAAAAGCACGTGGAGATTCACAACGAGCCTTGCCAAAATGATTGGTGAGGACTGAACCCATTTCATAGTTAGAGGACCAAGGGTTTCGGATTGTTATGAGGTGGTAGATCCTCCCCGATACCAGATTCCCGTAGTCGGAAATCCATTGATGACAGGATGAAAATACCCAAACTGTACGAGCATGCACAAAAAACAGTAAAGACTCCATGCAATTCAGCAAAGCAGTGGTGTTTTTAAGCAACTGAGATTGTGGACTGGCAACGAACAACTGGAAGCTTTATTTGCTCTGTCAGGCATTTTATGACAAAGCTGGCCAGATGCAGTCTTGCAATATTGCAAACAATCCATATAGCTGTGCAAGCACACAGCAGACAATATATCTGAACTCCTCAAAAAAAACTATGAATGGGGGCATGACCAGCCAAGGTTCATGCAGTTGGTTCGGACATGGAGCCAATATGGTCTTCTGACTGTGGCGTTAAAACTTGTTGGAAACATATTTCCTTGTTTTTCTCACACACTACCTCATTGTGAGGCTCCATTAAGGCTGACACAAGTCTTGAGTCAGCTTGGAGAATTGCAGTGCCATTGTTCGGTTCTTCCATCACCCAGCACAGTAGCAACTGACAAGCTAAAAGAAGTTACAAAATCAGTGGAATTTACCACCGGATAAACTAATCCCATTTGCCAGTGGTACTAGATGGACTCTGTGGTGGTACATGATTGACAGAGCTGTATGAGCAACAACAAGCCATCACAACAACACTTTTGTCTTCTTGGCGAGACAACATGTGCCTATGTGATTGAAGAATGGTCCCACATCAGGCAGCCAGTTGATGCATCTTAAGGCCTATTTGAAGAGGCACCAAGGAGGTTTCACGCAGAGCAGTATGTTACGATTTCCAAAGTCATCTCGGGTCTGGTTCTTCTCCAGAAAGTAACACATTCTGTGACCGCGTAACAGTCTGGTCAAAACTTGCTGCACAATGCAACGAGAAGCGTTCAGAAACATTTGAATGGACAACCACACTCTTTGCAGCCAAACACTTTTTGGACTCGTTCCAAAAAATTGTGTTCTGTGATTTCAAATGGCGTTAGATGATTAAATCACGGGGATTTCATCACAGAAATTGCAAGCCTGGCCTGCGCCTGAAACACAGTCACACGAGACATTGAGGCCGCCGCGACTGCATCGCTGTGACACAAGAGTCACCTGCTGAGTTGCTCATCCATCCAAGGGAATATGGTTTAGGAGTTTGACAGTCGTGTCTGGCTTTTTCAGAGCAATCGCACAGCAACAACAGATGCTATGTTGAAATGAGAAGATACATGGAGAAAAGCGTGATCCCAAGGAGTGAGGACCCTTTTTGGTTTGGTGGAGAAAAAATGAAACACCACATTCCCAATGCTGACAAAGTTGCGAAAAAAAATACTTGGAACTGTTGCAACGTCTGTTCCAGCAGAGAGCTTCTCTCTAAGGCCGAGAAATAAATCAGCCAGAGGCGTAATCGTCTCAAAGCAGAAAACGTGAACATGTTACTTTTCCTGAACAGCAATCTGAGACTTCAGTAAAGTGTGACTTGTGACGACATATCTCGAGTACACTAAAGGTGTGATGGTGTCGGACATTTTTGTAGTTAATTTTTCCAAGTTAATTTTCTCAGGGAACTATCTTTCATATGCAGGTTTATAGGACAATGAAATCCTAGTTTATTGTGATAAGGAAAATTATTGACCTTTGTTTCAGTGAAGTGTTTACAAGCAGGGTTCAAAACTTAACTTTTTTTCTCACTGGCCAACTGGCTAGGTGAGCTTTTAAAAATCTAACTGGCCAGAAGAGATTGTATCTATACTGGCCAAAAATTATGTATTATATTATTGTATATCTCTTTCTCGATGTATTCGTGTATTGTCGATTTTTAAATGTGTTTAACTGTTATATATACACTCAATAAGCATTTTTTACACATATTCATATGCAAATTAGCATATTATTGTTGTGGAGATAAGGGAAATGGAGTCAAATTTGCCTTTTTATTTTCCTTAAAGGTTTATTTATAAACCATACTTTCTTTGGCTTAAAATATTAAACATTTAATATATTAACTTGCATTGTTAAAGCAGATAAATCAACTTAATCAACTTTTACTTCACTTAATCTAAAACCAATTAAAAACAGATACACAGAAACATTCAGTCTAGAGGACTTAACCCCCTTCATCAGACTCCTCAACACAGTCCTTCATATCAGGCCTTCTTGCTCGTGCTCCATCTGTTGACCACAGGTCAATGGCGGGGTCAGGGTCAAAACATATTGATGTGTCAGCAGAGGTGGAGGCTGCACTGTGAGGAGGTCTGTTAGGGAGGTAGGGGTCAGTCTGGACCTCCAATCAGATTTAACCTAAATAGAAACATAAAATAAAGAACAGGGGAAAATGGCGTTGAGGGATTTATTGCTTAGTTTGTTTACACTCAGAGAACAGCTTAAAATGGTAGTGTCTGTATGCAAGTTTACCTGCTTCATGGCACTGAAGCCGCGTTCACAGTCAGCTGTGGATGCTGGCATGGAAAGCAGTAGGTCCACCAGATCAAGTACATCTGGGCAAAGGTCTCTGTGTCGTCTGTTTACTTCAGGCCAGGACAGCAGCCAGTTGAGGTTTTGTCTGTGCCGGCACGGCGAAGCACTCCTGGTGTACTTTTGATGCTTCGTGGATCTTAATAGTTTTTTCAAGTTTCATTACTGTCGTCCCAATAACAACAAATTTCCAATCTTGTTGTTTTACCCGGTTGCTTTGGCAACGGCATGGAAAGCAAAACATGATCCCATCTCCCCGAATTTAAGCCAAATCTCTTTGTTGGGCCTGATTCTGTAGTGAACCATCTCTGTTTTTGAACTTTCTAGCGTAACTCCACAACAGTCTCGGCGGTGGTCGGCTACCGTCGTTACGCTGATTTAGCCTGGTTGTTTTTTTTTCCGTTCTCGGGGATGTGGAGGTGGACACACTCCCGGAATGTGCCTCCACATTTTTCGACCGGGAACCAGTTACGGCCACTGGCCTTATGGCCTCTTTTCTGTTTGTTTGTTTTTCTCCTCTCCTTTACCGGCTTGTCGGAGCTGAACACAAATCGCGTCTCGGTCTCCCCTGGATACGGGGCGGGACTAACAGAGAAAATGGCGGATCGCGCAGAACTACAAGCTCACAAATCTCTTGCTTTACAGCAGTGGTTTCTTAAACTTTTTGTCTGGCGACCCACAAAAAAAGTATTGTAAGGTCTCTGACGACCCCAACTTTCCGCCAAACCCATTCTAAGTCCTTACTCAAAATACCCCTCAAACGGTTAACAACTAAATCAAGCAAAAAATAGTAGGCAAAGGTAATTAGTTTTTATTTATTCCATATGAAACAACAACCGAGAAAGACCCAAAACCAATCACGATTAAAACTAGTGTAGGCTGCTGCCGCTATCAGATCAGAACGCTATGTGGTGGCGCGTGGACGCAGCTCACAGACACACAAAGCACCGACCGCCCACACAAAAGCACCACACACACACAGGCATTAGGCTTACAACGGTTACATGAATATATATATGGCAAGAACAATAACGGTACTTTTTTTATTTCGCTTTTCTGGTTTACTATCTTTTAACAATTTCAATGGGAAGGTGGGCCTGCTTCCGTGAACATAGCAAGTTTAATTCTAGGGAGGAATGCTGCATACGGCGACACGGGAGATTTTCCTCCACGGGTGCTTGAGCCGACATCTGTATTTATTTTATTTATATATGCGAGGGGACGAAAAATGTCTTCTCGCACAGATAGGTCGACCCGAACGGAGTTAGATTACATGTCCATGCAGCCTTGGACAAATCTGGGGTATTCCTGCGCAACAGACAGCCAGAATTCATCCAGTGATTTTGAGGCAAACCGATGTCTGTATGGTTCGGTCACTGATAGCTCAAGCAGCGCATCTTCGGAGCTCAGATGACAGATCGTTTTGAAGAGCAGCTGGTGAATGGTTGCCGTATCCTAATCATAATTCCTCCACATTTCCCGTCGGAAAATATTTGATGAATTTTTCGAGGAGGCTTTGGAGAAATGAACGTTGATTGAAGCCTCAATGAATTTACATTCACGTCTTCCTCTCTCCAAAAAGTCATAGGAGCTCCGAAAACATCTCAAAATCCCCCACTCTCCGCACGGACAGCCCAACGCTGCACGCTTTTTTGTGAAAGCATTCACTTTGTCCGAGAGGGTCAGGATGTTAGTGTTAAGGCCTTGTAGTGACAGGTGAGAGCATATTTAATTTGTCGAATTATGCATGACAAATAAGCAAGACGGGCTATCCATTCTGAGTCAGTGAGATGGTGCCGCAAAGGAGAGTTTGCGTCTGAGAGAAGTGGAAGGTGCGGCACCCTCGCTTGCAACTCTAACAGGCGTGTAGAACCTTGCCTCGTGAAAGCCACCTAACTTCAGAATGGAAAAGAAGGGATTCGTGTGAAGACCCCATTTCCTGACAGAGAAGGTGAAGAAGTCTAGTATTGAGTTGGCGAGATTTGATGAAATTCACCATTTGAATTGCTGTCTGGAGAACATTGTTAAGCTCGTGCTCAAGTGTCTTGGATGCCAGGGCTTCTCTGTGGATAATGCAATGGGTGAAACTTGGCATGTGGTGCAACGCTAAGGACCTTTGCTTTCAGCCCTTTATTTTTCCCCAACATAGCTGCCGCACCGTCTGTGCATATGCTTAGGCAGTTTGCCCATTGCAGCCCTGCGTCTTCCATCCAACCATTGAGACCAATTAAAAATGTCACTGCCGGTACACCTTCCTTCCATCGGAGAGCAGAACAGCATGTCTTCGGTGAAGTTTTCCTTCATAACTGTAGCGAACAAACACCAACAATTGTGCGACACTTGTCACGTCAGTAGACTTATCTAACTGTAAAGAAAACATGCCGTTTTTTACTCTCTCGATTATCTGACATTTCATGTCATTAGCGATCTCGATAATGCGCTTGGACACTGTGTCATTGAGAGGGGGTTATTTGCTTAAGCCGCACTTTGCAATCTTTTCACCATGCATTGCGGTTGGTCATCGCAATTGCTGCAGGGAGGATGAGGCTTTCGGCAATTGTGGTGGCTTCTGTGTTTTGCCACAAGGTGGGCCACTTTCGTAGGAAGCTGCCAAGGCTTTGGCGGGCAAGGATTGCTTGCTCATTGCACTGCGGTCTTCTGACCTTGCAGGGCAGCTTCTTTTCGCAGAAAAGAAAGTCATTTGTTTTCGTAGCTTTCTCGGGGATGGCGGGTTTCGAGATGTCCGTTTCAGTTTGACAAGGTTTTAAGCTCTCATTCGCCAGAACATCGCCGCAAATCACGCATTGTGGGTGGTCGAGGTTACCTTTTTACTTGGCAAGTGAATCATATATTTCAGAAATTCTTTCTGATTTAATGCCGACGCCTCTCGTTTGTTCCTTTTTATTCTCACCGGCCTGTAGACTTTGTCCCAGGCCGGTGGACAAGCGATCCTCCTCCGAGGGATCGCGGAGGAGTAGACGCACCTGGTAGATGGCACTTCCGAGCTTTTGTTCGATTTATTAAGCAGCCACCTCTCCATTTTGGCATAAGGTTACCCTCGATCAGTTACCCTCGATCAGTTCCATGGTGCACCTCTGCGGCGGGAGCAGATAGTTAAATTGTTTCTATCAGCGGAGTTAGCCCATTGGCTGAACCAGATTTAAAAGACGAAAGTCTGGTTGAAAGACGTAAACATATATTTCTCTCTCTTCTCGACTCTTAACTGCGTGTAAAGAGGAAAAGTGTAGAGAAAAAGGCCGATTTTTTTTTCCGGATTATTATTTTCGGGAAAATATATATTTTTCCTTTGTTTCACCTGCCATATTAATAATTTGGGTCATAATAATTGGCGACCCCACGGAAGTTTTTCGGGACCCCATTTGGGGTCGCGACCCCAAGTTTAAGAATCACTGCTTTACAGCATGTTGTGAGCTTGAAGATCTGCACGACATCGGCGCACAACCCAAGCGTCACAGCCGGGGCGGGAGGAACATCAAAGTAGTTTGACCGGACACTATTTTTTTTCACTCGCCAGAGTGGCCGGTTAGCCGGCTTCCTTCACTCGCCAAAGGTTCAAAGTTAGTCGCCACTGGCGACTGGCGACCGCTAATTTTGAACCCTGGTTACAAGTTTACTTCCACAAAGAAATATGACGTTGTTATGATCAATTGTTTTTTTAAGCTTTTTCTACCAAGCCTTTTTTTTTTAAAAATAAGAAAAGTGAAAATGTGTATATTTTTGTTTATATTTAATTTATTTTTCATATTGACCATAATAAATGTGATATAAATGGTCTGTATTTGTCTTGTGATTTGTCTTAAATAATAACAATAGTAATAATATTTTGACTGACAAAAATTGCCAATAAGAAATTAATGGTATCGTATCGGTATCGATGAAAATGCAAGAAAAAGTATCAAGTCAAGTCAAGAGATCAAGTCAAGTCAAGAGTGATAGCCTCCCCTGGCCTCCCGTGTGATCCCGCCGGATGATCTCCCCGGGGGGGACTGCCGATGAGTCCACAACTCCTTCTCCGGAGCTGCGGAAGCGTAGGAGATACTCCCGGCCATACTGGAGCGGCTCCCTCTATTGACAGAGTCCGCACATAAAGTGGAATAAAAGTATCCATAGGACAGCGAGGCCCGTCAAACTAAGGTGAGGCATAGTTGCAGATTATCACTTGTGAGTCAACATAAAGTGAGCGTTAGTAGCGACATAAAACTCGACGAAACAGGTTAAAAAGCCACACACACAAGGGAGCTGCTGCTGCTGCGTGTCGCCATTACCAGCGCCACACCTTCTCCCGGTATCGTATCGAATCCTAAAAGTGTGGTATCGCCCATCCCTAGTAGCAGGCAAGCGGAAGAACAAAGATCTCATGTGCGAGTAAGATGATGACTCGTAGCGTGTTTTCTTCGCAACTAAAAGAGTGTATTGACTGCGCCTCTGCTGCCACCTTGTGACCAAATTGGGAATAGGTTATTTCTTTAAAAAACAAAATTTAACAACAAATCACATGGAATGCAGCTTAATTTTCCAAAATAATGGAGGTAATAGCCTGGAAGATTTACTACCTGGGTTACACCCTCCCCCTCTTAACTGCATGAGTCCCTTCATGCAACTAAACTCTGGAAGGAACTTGATAGTGGTTGCTGGATACTGGGGAAAGGATATCTTGCAGGCTTTCAATTAAGGAGCAAATGGCAAGAATCAGGGGTTTTCCCAGCTCATCATAGGTAAACTTATGTGGCTGGTGTCTCTCCCTGTGAGAACGCCTGGGCTCACTGTTCTCAGGGATGACATTCAAATCCTCTTCAGGTTCTTGAGAGACAATGTCATGATGCTGGTTAGGCAGAGTTGTGTCATTGTCCTTACGATTGGGTGAGACATTTCAGTTCCTTTCCTCTTCATGCGATATGTCACACTCTGGGATGTCTACGACGACATGATCCCTTGACTGAGGAAAAGGCTGATCCACGTCACTACTTGTCTCAATCAGTAACTCAGGGGGTTTAACTGATTGGTCAGAAGTCATCCGGTCAGATGTGAGTGAATGCTGTGTACTAAACTCAGGAGCCTCAGGGTTCAGTGGGATTAGGGGTTGTCTTTGCAGTTTACTTTCTATTTCCTGTACATAAGGTCCCCATGTAGCGAACTGTGGGGGTCCTTCAATGAGATAAGTTTCCTCCTCTTCATCTGTCAAATTGCCTTCTGAATTATCATTTTCCGTCTGCAGATCTCTTATCTTACCGCTTCTCAAAGGCATTTTCTTTGCTTTGTCTAGCCGGGGCCCCTGCTCTGGAGTTTTCCAAACAGGCAGAAACCCACAAGGCAATAACAAGTCTCTGTGAAGGGTACGGTGTGGACCACTGCCTCTCTCTGGCTTGACAACATACACAGGGCCACCATCAATTCGCTTCACAACAATATGGATGGATTTTTCCCACTTGTCTGCCAATTTATGTTTCCCTCGAATGTTGACATTCCTGATTAGGACGTGGTCCCCTTCAACCAACTCAGCAGCGCTGACTTTAGCATCAAATCGCAGCTTGTTTCTCTCTCCAGTCTTTTTAGAGTTTTCCACAGCCAGAGTGTAGCTCTCCTGGAGACGCTGGCGCAAGTTCTGAACATATTCTGAATGGGTTTTATGGGTCTCATTTGGATTGTCGATGCCCAGGATGAGATCAACTGGGAGGGTTGGCTGCCTGCCGAACATCAACTCATATAGTGAATATCCTGTTGTATCATTTCTCGTACAATTGTACGCATGTACAAGGGGTTTGACGAAATCTCTCCAGTGTTGTTTGTCTTTGTCCTCTAGGATTCCGAGCATGCTTAACAGGGTCCTGTTAAAGCGCTCAACCGGATTTCCCTGAGGGTGATACGGTGTAGTACGCACCTTTTCTGCTCCAATCAGCGAACACAGCTCTCTGATTGTGCGTGACTCAAAGTCCCTTCCCTGATCACTGTGAAGGCGACTTGGGAAGCCGTAGTGGACAAGGAAATTCTCCCACAGAGCCTTGGCGACAGTCCTAGCCTTTTGATCCTTTGTTGGCACTGCCACCGCAAACTTTGTGAAATGATCAGTGATGACCAAAATGTTCCTGGTGTCATGGCTGTCAGGTTCAAGGGACAGATAGTCCATGCAGACCAATTCTAATGGGTAAGTTGTTCTGATGTTCACCATTGGTGCTGCTTTCTGTGGTTGGGCTTTTCTCCTGAAACATCTCTCGCACGTTTGGCATTTCTTTTCGATGGATTCTTTCATTCTCGGCCAATAAAATCTGGCTCGAGCGAGACTTAGCACACGCTCAGCTCTGAGATGACCAACTTCATCATGTAAGCCTTGCAGAGCTCTGTCTTATGCTGCTCAGGCAACACAAGCTGATGGATCATGTCTCCTCGATCAAAGCACCGTCTGTAAAGAATTCCTTCCCTGAGCTCGAGCTTGTTCCACTCTCTGAGTAGCAACTTCATTTCAGGCTGCTCATCACTCAGGGTCTTGAAGCTGGGCTTCTGTGCACTTTCCACCAGTTTAATTACCCTGTTAATTGATGGATCCTGACTCTGTGCTTCACGCCAACCTTCTCTTGTCATCCCAGGTAAGGTGGTTTGGCCTTGGCCAGCAAACAGATCTGGGACGAGGAAGCATCTACTGCAAGAGACTCTGCAAGAACAGGGAGTTGTGAGGAAACAGAGTGATGTTGACATACTGCAGATATTACAGCAGCTGGGTCTCTCGTTTCTCCCCCTCTAAGATTTCGTTGTGTCATTTCACTTATCCTTTCCTTCTCCTGCAGGAAATCCTCATCCTCCCGAGGTGCGTCCTGTGGCCGTCGAGACAGACCATCCGCATCACCGTTAGCATTTCCTGCTCGATACTTGATGTTAAATCTGAAGGTTGAAAGGGCCGCCAACCAGCGGTGTCCAGCGGCGTCGAGTTTAGCAGAGGTGAGGACATAGGTGAGCAGATTATTATCTGTCAGAACAGTGAAATCAGTGCCGTAGAGGAAATCATGGAACTTTTCGCAGATGGCCCACTTCAAGGCTAGATATTCTAGTTTATGCGTTGGGTAATTTCTCTCGCTCTTTGATAAGCTTCTGCTGGCAAAGGCTATTACGCGGAGCTTTTCATCTTGCTCCTGATAAAGAGCAGCTCCCAGCCCCTCACAGCAAGCGTCTGTGAGTAACACATATGGGAGCTTGGGATCTGCGAAAGCAAGAACGGGAGCAGACGTTAGCTTGTCAATCAATGTTCTGAAAGCAGATTCACATTCAAGCGTCCACTCTGCATCGAAGGGGGCTCGAGGATTTACAAAGTTCTTTGGCCTGGCTCTTTTATAGACCTTGCCTCTCTTTTTAGGTGGATGGTACCCAACAGTGAGAGAGTTGAGGGGTTTGGCAATCTTTGAATAGCCCTCCACAAAACGCCTATAATATCCCGAGAAGCCTAGGAAACGCTTCAGCTCCTCTCTGTTCCCAGGACGGGGCCAATCTCTGAGTGCAGATACTTTGTCTGGGTCAGTATGGACTCCTTGAGCATCTACCACGTGGCCAAGGTATTTTACAGATGACTTAAAAAACTGACACTTCTCGGGAGACAATTTCAGACCATAGTCTCTGAGACGATGTAGCACCCTCATGAGTCTCTCCTCATGCTCTTCAAGGGTCTCGGAAAAGACAATGAGGTCATCTAAAAATACAAGATCCTCGCTCAAGGGCAGGTCTCCAACACACTTTTAAGGCGTTGGAAGGTGCTAGGAGCATTGGTCACACCTTGCGGCATACTATTGAAGTCGTAGAAACCTAGGGGACATGTGAATGCGGTCTTATGCTTATCTACCTCTGCCATCTCTACCTGGTAGTAGCCGGACTTGAGGTCCATTACTGAGAACCACCTTGCACCACTCAGGGCTGAGAATATCTCCTCAATGTTGGGAACGGCATATGCATCTTTTATAGTGCGGTTGTTCAGCTTCCTAAAATCAATACATAGTCTGATTTTCCCATTTTTTTCTTCACTACTACCACTGCTGATGCAAACGGACTCTCGGACTGTCTTATTATTCCAGCAT
>OLKM01007725.1:0-10965 GCA_900291075.1 Melanogrammus aeglefinus | reverse complement strand
AGGGAACCGGCAGGAGAGTCAGAACCGGCTGGGTAATTCGAGAGCAGGCAGGGTAGTTCAGGACAGGCGGGGATCAGGAACCGCAGGAGAGTCAGACAGGTTTGGGATCGAAAACAGGCAGGGTAGTCAGACAGGCGGGATCAGGAACGGCAGGAGAGTCAGACAGGCGGGGAATCGAGAGGCGGAGGGTAGTCAGACAGGCGGGGATCAGGGAACCGCAGGGAGAGTCAGAACAGCGGGGATCCGAGAGCCAGGCAGGGTAGTCGACAGGCGTGGGATCAGGAACCGGCAGGAGAGTCAGACAGGCGGGTGTATTTTCCCCGGGGGGAGGCAGCAGGAATAGTCAGAACAGGGCGGCGGGATCAGGACGGTGGGAAAAAGACTGGATCGGCAGGCAGAGAATGGTCAACAGGCAGGTACGGTCACAAACTGGAGAACAGTCAGAAGCGCGAGCAAACAGGTTCCGGGGTATGAGCTGTGCAAGACGATCTGACCAAAGGAGCTGAAAGACAGGGGTTTAAATACTGGGAGAGGTTAGTGGGTAATGACGCGCAGCTGCAGAAGTAATTAGAGCAGAGACAGGGAGCCAGTTAGACTGAGAGAAGAAGAGGATGGTAACCGGTGGAGTGAGAGGGCTCATGACAGTGGCGACTGGTCATTAGGGGCCAAGTGGGACTCGCCCAACCTACTTCTCACAAGAAAAAAAAGAAGCAGAAAAATGAAAATGAAAAAAAATATATTGTATTTAAAAAAAATATATGTTTTTTTTAATATACACTGCCTCAAAAAAAATAAAGGAAAACCACTAATAACACAACCTATAATCTGGGATGAATGAAATATTTTATTCAATTACTTTGTTCTTTACATAGTTGAATGTTGCTTGACAACAAAAATTTCACACAAAAAATATTCAATGGAATCCAAATTCAGTAACGCCCATGGAGGTCTGGATTTGGAGTCACACTGAAAAAATTAAAGTTGGGAAAAAATCTTACAGCTTGATCCAACATGGATGTAACGGTCCTTAAAACAAGTCAAAATGAGTATCAGTAGTTGTGTGGCCTCCACCGTGCCTTTATGACCTCCCTACCCAATGCCTGGGCATTGTCCTGATGAGGTGGCGGATGGTTCTTCTAAGGGATCTCCTCCCAGACCTGGACTAAAGCAATCCGGCCAACTCCTGGGACAGGTCTTGCGGTGCGACGTGGCGGTGGATGGAGCGAGACATTAATGTCCCAGATGTGTTCAATTGGGATTCAGGTCTGGGGAATGGGCAGGCCGTCCATAGCATCAATGCTTCGTTCTGCAAAGGAACTGCAGACGCACTCCAGGCCACAATTGAGGTCGAGCATTGGTCTTGCATTAGGAGGAACCAGGGCCAACCGCACCAGGCATATGGTCTTCACAAGGGGTCTGAGGATTCTCATCTCGGTACCTAATGGGCTGTGCGGCCCCCCAAGAATTGCCACCCAACACGATTATGACCCAGTCGCCAAACCGGTTCATCTGGAGGATGTTCATGGCAGCAGAACGTTCTTCCGCAATGGCGTCTCCAGACTTTTCACGTCTGTCACATTGTGCTCAGGGTTGAACCTGTTCATCTGTGAAGAGCACAGTTGCCAGTGGCGGACATTTGGCCAATCTTGGTGTTCTCTGGCCAATGCCAAACGGTCCTGCACAGTGTGGGCTGTAAGCAACAACCCCCACTGTGGACGGTCGGGCTCTCATACCACCCTCATGGAAGTCTGTTTCTTGACCGTTTGAGCAGACAACATGCAACATTTGTGCCCTGCCGGAGTCATTCTGCAGGGCTCTGCAGTGCTCATCCTGGTCCTCCTTGCCACAAAGGTGAGGCAGTCCTACTGCTGGGTTGTTGCCCTCCTAACGGCCTCCTCACGCCTCCTGATGTACTGGCCTGTCTCCTAGGTGCGCCTCCATCTATTGGACACTGCCGCTGACAGACACAGCAAACCGTTCTTGGCCACAGCGTATTGATTGTGCCCCTCCTGGATGAGCTGCACTATCTGAGCACTTGTGTGGGTGAGACTCCGTCTCATGCTACCACTTAGAGTGGGAAAGCACTGCCAGCATTCAAAAGTGACCAAAACATCAGCCGCACGAAAGCTAGGAACTGAGAAGTGTCTGTGGTCACCACGCTGCAGAAAAAACTACTTCCTTTATTGGGGGTTGTCTTGCTAAATTTGCATCATTATCCACCTGTTGTCTATTCCAGTTTGCACAAACAGCATGTTTGAAAATTATTGTCATCAGTGTTGCTTCCTAAGTTGACAGTTTGATTTCACAGGAAGTGTTGATTGACTTCGAGTTACATTGTGTTGTTTAAAGTGTTCACTTTATTTTTTGAGCAGGTTGTGTATATGTATGTATATATATATATATGATATATATATATATATATATGTATGTATATATATATATATATATATATATATTATATATATATATTATATAATATATATATATATATATTAGGGATTGCAACCAAAATTTTCGCCACCAAAAAATTTCGGCCGAGAAATGGCCCCAAAAGCGCATTTTCGGTTTCGGGCGAAATACTTTTTATACCGAAACAACACGGTTGAAACAGAAATTTGTGATGACGCAAACAAAAGCGCGGCCAGCCACGCTTGTCCTGGATAAGCGGCCCAATATGTTTTGCGGTTGTGGACGTTTTTCAATGTTTCTAGAAGGACTCACACGTATAACGACTTGCAAAAATTGCAATGTCTTGGATTTTAATGAAGTTAGTACAATCATAACCATACATGCAATGCACTAGGGTTGCCGCGGTGTGGACAATTTTCACACCAGTGATGCAGCCGGTATTACTGAGTATAAACGGTAATAAACTTTGAAAACTAGGTCAACCACGCATCTTCTCTGTCAAACTCTCTCACACTCGGTGACAGCGTTCTGGCAGCGGCCAATTCTCGTGACAGCGTCTTCCTATTAACATTCTATATATAATGTATAATATAATTGTACCAGATATAATATCCGGCCAAAAGCTCCTGTGCGCCTCCGGATGGCCGTAGCGCGCGGAGCTCTCGTGGGGATTGGCTTTCACGGGGTTTGTTTACCGGCGGTTGCTATGGTTACCAATTCTTGCGTTTTCCAATGCAATATTTAGGTAGCCTATCTATTAGGTTTTGTGTGTGTGTGTTGTGTATATATATATAGGCCTATATATATAGATATAGATAGATATATAGATATGTACACACACACCTAATAGATAGGCTACCTAAATAGTTAATGTATGGGATGGTAAAACAAAAAAAAAGCAACCCTAAATTGTACTAATAATTGGTAATTTCTTTCGGTGTTTCGGTTTTCGGTTTCTCGGCCTTGGTTTTCGTCATTTTCGGTTTCCGGCCAAGAATTTGTCTTTCGGGTGCATCCCTAATATATATATATGATATATATATATATATATATATAATATTATATATATATATATATATATATATATATAGAAAATAATCTCCCCAGAAAGTACTGTAAAATAACACACATTTGGCGCTTTTATTTAACTTTTAGTCGACCCTGGCTCGCTTTTCCGGTGTAAGCACACGATTTGGGTTCCCATTGAATTGCTGTTCCCATAGGACAAATAAAAGAGCAATGCCGCATCAACCGCTACTGCCGATTCTTGCTTTTCATTCCACGTGACCTACTCCTGCGGACAGTTGCTATCTGGCATATTTGTGTCCTCGAGCGTAACAACCAGGTCCGTGTGATACAGTGAACATGAGAGGAAGTCAACCCGAAGTCAAATGGTTTGTGTGCGCTGTTGTGGTTGTGGCCTGAACAATGTAAAGCAAGGCTTAGGATTCTTTAGATTTCCAAAATAGTCACAAACCGGGGGAAAACACGAGGATTGACAAAAAGGACGGCGAGGAAGGGTTTGGTGACTGCTGTGAAGTCGCGACGATACCGCATACAAAGACGTGCTAGACAACCGAGAGAGTTTGTGGTCGGGATTTTCTCTCAAGACAGCCAGCAAAAGTGTGGGACAAGTTTTAATGTTGTTTGATGTTTCCATGAATTTCGTGTCCATGCTTCGACGTAAAAAGAACGCTTGCCACCGGCGAGTGCACGACTCAGCAGACCCGCTTTTACAATCTAAGCAATGGTGCAGAGAGGATTCTTCCATCAGTTTCAGTTATTATCATATATTAACTAGCGAAGCATCATAAGCTGCGAGTGTCGACCTTTTCCGCAGACAACAAACTTTCCCTTGAACGATTTTTCCTCTAACCGACTTCACAAACAGAGACCATCTGTTTAAGATGCCTCCAAAAACTCTTGTATGCTTTAAACTGCTGGCCTCGTATAGGTAATACTGTTCTCTCCAGCAGACTAGATAAAAACCCAGCAAATCAAGAAACCCTCTTATGGAGGCAAGCTTTTCTTCCGTCGAGTTGCTGCTCATCGGGATGCAGGCCGGGTCGATTCGATCACAATTTATTTTCTCTAAATATCGCAGGCCTAATCCGACTATCAGCCCTTTGCATAGTCACACAGCACGGGAATGCCTGTTTACTAGTTTTTTCCAGAGCTTTGTCCGCCTTTTTATTTGAAGAATCCATAGAAAACGCAAGAAAAGAGACGAAATGAACAGAACTGGCTTTATATTTTACATACTAATCCCAGCGCTGCAAGGGAATGCCATATGTGGACCTCCATATTAGGAAGCCTGTACGTCAAGTGAAAAGACAAGAATAAGTGGCGAAGGTCACGCCCCTTCCGGTAGGGCTCATGGGAACCATGAGATCGAAAATATGAAGGGAGTCAATGGAGAGAAAATAATTATCTCTTCTGTTCCCAGTCTTTATATGCCCTGGATTAACACATATGTTGTTTGTGGATTTAAAAATGAATAATTTTTCATGCAAAGAGTTCAAACCGTTGTCAATTTGTCAGATAAGGCTGTAGAGAAACACAACGAGACATGACTACATATCGCTGCTGTGACGTCACGTCATCAGACTCAATCAATCTCACAGCGATTCAGTGCATCAATTAGATCAAGATGCGGTGTGTTTTGTTCCTGAATGTGCCCATTGCCATGCAGGCACGCTGTTCTTTTCTTTCGATTCCCGTCCGATGTGAAGATCGGATCGCTGGCTCAAACAGATCAAGGTAAAGAGATATGTTTTTTAACGGATTTCTGAATTGTGTGGATTTCTGCATGGTATGATGGTGCAGATCTTTAATTGCTCAAGTGACATGTTAGCAACAAGAGAAAAATTGTCCCGCTTAAATTATCTTCATTGAAAATCCTCAAGCCACATTCGATCCTGGTGACAATTCAAATATACACAGGTCCACAAGTTTATAACCAATCAGTGCAGAAAACCACAACAATTCCAAAGGGTGACACATTGTTTTTAATAGCCATACGTTCATCCAACTGGTGTAAGAGTAAACTTGACCTCAGAGTAGTGAATGAAAGGTGTGAGAAAAGGGTTATGAAGCAACATGTAAATATAACATGCATTTCTTTCCTTTTTAATTCCACTCTTGTAATCTTATATAATCTTTTAAAAATAAAATAAAATAAATCCAAAATCAGAGCAGATCAGGGGAGAGTCTGGATAGGATACATTACGGAGACCATCTTCAGACACACCCATTAAATGAAACCATGTTGAAGCTCACAGTGAGGGTCATGTCTTCACTGTCCCTGGCACGAGTGTAAAGGGGAAATTAAAACAAAACACATACGCAAGAATCTACAATAGGACTGACACCACTTACTTACAAACGATACACACTGACCATGAAGGGTCCGTTTTTTCTCGGTTATCTTCTTTGTGTGAAGGTCAGTGAGGTGCCAAATCAAAAGAGAAAAAAAACAGTAAACCACTCAACAAGTACACCATAGCACTGCTAACACTCAATGGTAAAAATTAGTGGGTTTTTTTCCATTTTGTTTTGCCAGACGAGCAGAACAGGGAGCCAGAACAAAAATTTGAAAGGTGTGTGGCTGTCGACGCTGGCATTTTCTGAATGGCAAAGAAACGGGCCCCATGTCATTTCGAGTGGTCCAAGACAACCCCCAGCCATCCAACCCAACAACTAAACAGTCCTTGAACACACATACTGCACGTTGGGAAGGAACAGAGTTACTGGCAGTGGATCCCAACGAGGAGCGATGGAGGTACCAGAAGACGTTCGTGCCCCAAGAGTCCTGTCCGGTCAACAGAAAGGATGAAGGAGTCCTCTACTCTCCTGCAAGACTCAGGTGGATGAAGTCATCCGATGAGAGACTGGCCACCCGATAAGGCCATGTTTCAGTAGGGTGGTGGGCTGGTGGCAGCGCTTGAGGGCTCCATCGTCTATGCGGCTGGCTGAGGGTTGAAGGAATGACGATGGAGTCCCAGGTGTTTCCATGTAGCTCATGAAGGTTCGCCAGAACTACACTCACCTGCACCTGATCCAGCGTTCTCCTGCAGCACTGCAACAGTCAGCAAATGTGGTGAAGACCTTCATTCATTTGCTACATTAGGCTACTGTTCAAAACTATGATGGCAGCTTGTGCCCAGTCGCCAAAAGAGAACAGGGAAGAGAATGCCTGCATCCTTTCTGCCCTCTGCCAGCAACTGCAGGATTGTTTAGAGGATGCACAGACATTGCGGTTGCTTGCTCCAAAGGAGATGGACAAGGCCAAAATGGTCTAGTCGGCCTACAGGATGCACTCCTTTAAGTGGCTAATTGGTGTCGCCCCAAAATGGGTTGATAACATACTGCAGCTCCTTGTTTCCAGGCTCTGTTTCTGACAAGGCCATTACAATGCAGTCAGGCCTACTTGAGCACCTGGAGGCTGGTGATATGGTCCTGGCAGACAAGGGGTTCTTGATATCTGACATTGTGCCAGATGGTGTTCTCTTAAATATCCCTCCCTTTCTGAATAATGGAAAATTCACAGAGTGGAGGTGAGGGCAACCGCGGGAAGTGGCACGTAATCGCATCCATGTTGAAAGGGCCAATTGCTCGCATTAAAGGATTTTAGAATCCTCCCAAATGATCCCCTCCCACCTAAGGAGTTTCCGCGCCACCGTGCTTTGTACAGCTGTGCTGCGCGTTGGTCAACCTTCAAAATTCATTAATTAGGAAATCAGCAGCACCCTTTCTGTTAACTAATTGATTAGTAGCATGAAAGGCTCTCAGTGAGCTAGTTTATTTCTTTGGAGCCAGGTGTGTCACCTGCCGCTATTCTGAATGTAATTAGTGTACATGGACCAGGTGGATTGTTGCACCTAGTGAATCAGAATGTTACGATTAAAGAAGACGTGTTTACACTAATTACATTCAGAATAGCAGCAGGTTCAAACACTGCCTGGCTCCAAAGGAAACAAACAAGCCCATCAAGAGCCCTTTGGTGCAAACTATTCAATGGTAACATTCCCCTCCCCTGCAAATAAAATGTTTTTTTATGACAAACAAATGTAGTCTGACTGAATTGCTAACTCACACCTTGGTAACTTTATGTTACATTTAGTTTGGTATAACGTAATGTAAATGTTAATAACTCTTTCACATATTCCAAAATATTTTAGTTTACGACACCTAGTTTTTACCTGGATCATTGGCTTCCCTGATTACAGGTACTGACAGGAAACGCGACGTGAACGCTGATCCACTGTCTCCCAAAATGAAATTAACAAAAATAACTGAATTGAATATAAAAAACAACTATTTACATATTATTATACAGATTCAGTCCTCTCTACTGATCAACACTGGGAGGATGTGCTGCCGGTAGAAACTCCTCCAGGAACGACGAGGTTTTATCCCCACGCAGGGTCTTTGGGGATTGGGATGACCAATGCCTCCTTCGTGGTCCACACCACAAGTAGGACAGGTCCCGATCAGTTAGGTGGAGCTGACCTTGGAGCTGGTGCCAGTACGCATGGGTTTTCTTGAGGGCATAACCCTGCCCCTCCACAAACAGACAAAAAGATGGACCTTGACAGCCTCAGCGATGGTGGAGTTGCGCTGGCTGTACGGGCACTTCACCTCAAGCAGGGCTGATGGTCCAACAAAACTGTCAGGTGACGCTCCCAGGATGCCTGATTTGCTCACAGAGAGTCCACAGTCAAGCACCTCCACCTGACAAACCTGCTGAAAGGCTTTCACCCCCTCTTGCTCATTCATAACCCCCAGTTCACAGAGAGCACACCATCCAAATTCTGTCCCCCAAGCAGCCTCTTCATGAGGGATGCACAGGTAGAAGCAGACCGCTGGTGAAAAGAACAGCTCCAAAATTGCTCGCTGTTAATCGTCCCTGTCCTGTGCCGTGCTGCCATTGAGGATTTGTCCGTTGCCCACGGTAGTTGTCTGGACTGCCAGACGTGCTCCTCAGTGAGCTCCCAATGCAGCAAGGAGACTCTCTAGCCCCCTGACCTTTGAACTCCCTCACCAGCTCAGGCACAGTGGGGAAGAGCCTGATGCTGGGGCTGAGGCTCTGGTGACAACAGCCATGCCATCCCGCACTGCGTTACCCTGGAGCGCTGACCTGAACCAGGCCACATTTTCCATGCTGATAAATCTCTGGCCAGAGAGGATTGTTAGGTGTCCTCCACCTGGGGGTACAGCTCCGACACCGGCAGTGTGACTTTGGGGGTGTGGAAGTCTTCTTCCACTGACACTCAACGTCGGACACGCTGAGCTCCCGCATTTGCAAAAAAAAGCAATTTGTTTGCTGCATGGCTGCATTTAAAAAACCCCAATGGGCATTCACAAGAGGACCTCAAAATTGCTGCCATCGTCACGCAGGGAGATCTGTTAAAACAACACGATTGGCTATATTTACTCTTGGTTGCATACCAATCTTATCTAGCTTAATTTACACTACACTACAGCACTTGCAATTTGGCTAGCTAGCAGGGCTACTTTAGCTAATGGAAGTCCTAGCACTTTGAGATTATTTTTTATGAAAATTGCTTTACAAATAAAATGTATTTATTATTACCCACCGATGCCTTGTAACGCGCCGCTCCCTGCGACTGGGCGTGGACAAGACCGACAATCTCCCCCATCGGCATAACCTAAAACTCTCTCCACATGCTCCCGACTTTATAGTGGTTTTCACCTCTTTTCTATGCTTTTATCCTCGCCTTGAAAAAAAGTGTGGTGAAGTGGAGCAGAGAGATTGCCATCTCTGTGGCCGAGTTCCAAGTGCGGGTGTGTGGTGACGTATATCATATGCGTCGGAGAGCAGCGAAGAGCTGTAGTTCACAAAGCGGCCTCACATAAAACCTAAAATTATCAAACTTCTTCACGAAATTTTTTTAGTTTTCTTTTGCATGAAAAATTATCATTTAAAATCCACAAAACATCATATGTGTAATCCAGGGCATATAAAGACTGGGACCAGAAGATAATTATTTTCTCTCCATTGACTCCCATTCATATTTTTTTGAATCTCATAGGTTCCCATGAGCCCTACCGGAAGGGGCGTGACTTCGCCACTCTATGGCGCAGGGCAACATCAAGGAGAGATATGCTTCCGCATCATGGGTCCCTAGCCACGTCCTACTTGATGACGTACCGGATGCAGAAATATTCTTGTTTTTTAGCATTTTTAGCATTGTAGCATCATAAGCGAGAGGTCTGAGTGATAGCAGCCACATTGTTTACCGACCATGGAAGTACAGGTTACTAATCCCTCGATGATTCTCTATATGTTTAACAATTATTATTTTAGATTAGTTTGCCCCTTTTTGACTTCATAAGAAAAGCACCTTGTATATACCTTTTTGAATGTTAAAACAGAAATCATAATTTCCACTCGTTTAATATATTTCTGTTTCTGAAACGAGAATCAATTTCCCAATATATACACAGACCCATCAGCTGGTGTACCCAGGGAACTCAAAAGGGGTTAGGAAGCAAGGAGTCTGAAATGACCCCACATGGTATCAAGGACCTATTATGTGTGGGTGCAATAAATAAGACAGATATGATGGTGCCAGCGCCACGTCAGGTTTCAAAAACAAGTAATACTAAAATGGAACCTCAAACTTGATCCTGAAACGTATTTAACATGACATATTGTACAGGGAGAGGGCTGTGGCCATAATCAATGGAGGAGGCAGTCAGGTTTGCAGGAAGATGACAACAGGAGTATGATGGACAGGGATCTGACATGGACAGGGAATTTTTTTATTTAAACATTCAGAGGAAATCAGGCCTACTGTAGGCCTATGTAAATAAGATTAAAGATGTCTAGGATAGTATAAGTGATAACTGTAAATGGCAGGTGTACTTTGCTTTTGATGGAGCCATAATGTTTTATTAATAAAAATAATAATAAAATGCATTTTATTTGATGGGCATTTTTCAGGCCACTTAAGCACACCTTACATGTATAATTAATAAAAGATTAAAAATACTTCGGTGGAGCGTGTTTGTCACTTTTGTGAAAGAGCTGGAAAGAGCTGGGGTAACGGAATAAGATGCAGCTGGGCAGGGCGCTGAGAGGTGATGCATGAGGCATGATGGTGGCATGGCAGACAAGTAGAGGAGCATGATGGACTGGGATCTGATGAGGAAACAAAAAAGATTTTCTAACTTAAGATAAAATATACTCTGAAGTTTACAGTTTCTGCAAACAGAAAAGAAGGGGTTGTCTTTGTACCATTAATAAGATAGACTGTGACAAACAATCAATAACAAACAAAAAGTTAACCCAATAATCATCTACTTTTTTTTAGAGACATCTGTCTCTTGTTGTGCAAAGCACTTTGAGCTGCATTGTATGTATTGAAAGGTGCTACATAAATAATGTTAAGTATATGGACAATTATCCTGCATATGTACCTTTTAAATTTCATTTGATGTATTTCATCAATTAGTCAGTGGAACAGAAATAACAAACGATATATCCATCTCATATCTGAGTATTAATATGAACATGCCAATGTAATAAAG
>OLKM01007724.1:0-10967 GCA_900291075.1 Melanogrammus aeglefinus | reverse complement strand
CCCCCCATGTTCCCAGTACCCCCCCCCCCCCCCTGTGTCCTAGTTCCCTGTGGGGTCGGCCAGCCTCTCCGGAGGGGTTGAGGGCTTACGGGTTAGGGGAGGCTCTGATTGGTCGAGGAAGATTGGAGTTGAGGGCGTACGATTGTGTTGCTAGTGGTGGTGGACATGAATCTTGCTGTCTGTCTGTCTGTCATGTCATCTGCCTCCCTCTCTTTCGTCTCTCTCCTCTCTCTCCCTCTTCTCTCGTCTCTCTCCCTGTCTCTCCACTGTCTATCGCTGTCTGTCTGTCTGTCTGGGCTGTCTGTCTGTCTGTCTGTCTGGCTGGTCTGTCTGTCTTGTCTGGTCTGTCGTCTGATCTGTCTGGCTGTGTCTCTCTCTCTCTCTCTCTCTCTCTCTCTCTCTCGTCTCCTCTCTCTCTCTCTCTCTCTCTCTCTCTCTCTCTCTCGCTCTCTCTCTGTCTCTTTGTGAGTCTGTGTTTATGTGGAGTTTGAGGTCCTTTCTCATCACAGTGACGAATCTGGCTGTTGTGATCTCTGCTGTTGTTGGTCCTGACTTTGCTTGTGTTCTGGTTGGTCCACAGCTCCTGGATATACTCCCTCCATAGAAATGTTAGACTTCGGTACTCTCCGCTCACAAGGTAAGCAGCCTTCCCTCAGACATGTCAATCTAAACCTTGCCATAACAGCTCAGGATGTTATTGCGGTTTGATGTTTGTGTACCAGGTTGTATAGAGGTGTGTGTGTGTGTGCCAGGTGTTCTGTAGCGTTGTGTGTTGGAAGAGATAAATGGACACAATCAATGTGTTTTCTTTTCATGTTCAGTGATGATGATGACGATGTGCGTGTTTGACTGTCTTTACTCTCAACTCTGATCGTCGCCATCTACAGAATGGAAGTTGATATTGTGTGTGTGTTTGACGTGTCGTTGTGACTCTCACTCTGAACGCCCTCTACGGATATAAAGCGAAACAGTTGAATTTACACCTGCTCAACTCAGCTCAAAAGACTGTGCAGATTTACGGTGAGTGGTCCGTACTAACAACACTACAACGTTTAACACGCTCTTGGTACTGAACTGTTTCTCTCTCGCTCTCTCTCTTGCGCACCATCCAGCCGGAGAATTTGAAACTCAAGTCGCCTTACTACTAGGATGGGTAAATCTTAGACATTGCCACTTTAACAATATAGAATACATTAAAACCATTCATAGTCTTCACTATAAGCTGTAGTGAGTGTCTCCGGCTAGGTCGTCCTTTTCTATTAGTAGAGTGAAAGATAGATAAAACGCGACGAGTGGTGGTAAAAGGTTAACCTTGCTGTTGTCTTGTTTCTGCATCTAATCCCGAACTCTTCTGTTTACCGATCGCTGCCAGAGTATCAGAGCCGTCCGGCCAACGAGACCGTGAGACGGATAGACTTCAAGGCAATCACGCTGAAAGCCGGGGAAAATAATATGACCAAAGTCGCACGTATTAGTTTTGATGGTACGTCTGAAAAACGGGAACTCCTTGATACACTGTGTGGTGGTTGTGGTGTGTTGTCGTGTGTTTTTTTTCTGTGTGATGTGTCTCTGGATGTGTGTGACTGTGTGTGTGTCCCTATGTGAATGTGTGTTTAGCAAGGGTACCTGTTAGCTAAGCTACACTGTTGACATAGGTCGGCATTGTCGGCATTGTTGTTTTATGTTTAGAATTGCTTGCATTGTTTTCTTAGCATTGCTGGGATGGGTGTTAGCTGCTTTGTGTTTGTGTGTTTTCTCCTCACCAGCCTCCAAGTCCAGAAGGCGTCGCAGTCGTTGGGAAAAAATTACCGTCAAAGCAAAGAGAAAGCTACTCAAAGCTGGAGATACCGTACCAGGCTGATGGTCCTAGACGGGTATGTGTGTGTGTGTGTGTGTGTGTGTGTGTGTGTGTAGCGCTCCAACTGTGCTGATGTGTGTGTGTGTTGTGTGTGTGACCTGTGTGTGTGTGTTGTGTGTGTGTGTGTGTGTGTGTGTGTGTGGTGTGGAGGAGGGCGTTGCTTTGGTCTATTTGTTTATGTTATATGTTCGGGCTGCGTAGTGAGAAGAAACCGTTAAGTATGTGTTAGTAACCGTTGGAGTTACGTTATACTATAACTACCTGCCGTTTGTGTTTACTGTTACTACCGGTATTCCTACCGTTTCGGAATTGCATACAGGCTGGAACATGGAGATACTATTATAATATATAATATCGACGGCCGGAAGCTGTGTGAGCCTCCGGAATATTAAGTCATTACTACCTGCGTCGGCTCTCTCCGCGTCTCTGGTTCTTCCCTTCGCTCATCAATCTTAAGCACAGAATTGAATCGCGACAAGCTCGCAATAATTCTGGGGACAATTGTTGTACTGCCTTTATCGGAATAAAAAATAATAATGTTCGAGACAGCCTCGCTGCATGCAGCCTCGTTGCATCGCTGCATGCATTTTTGAGCACTCTTCATATTCATCTGGGGCTGATGGCTGCAAGTGTATAGAGAGGTTGTCGTACTCAACCTTTAGTTGCGACAGATTTGTAGCCACTCTCTACATAACAGATTCTGTATTTCGGGCCGGGTTACGAGTATATGAAATAGCAGGGGCCGAGTGGTTTGAAACTGCTGTCATTTGGAACAAATGTCTGTACTTTCCATCGCAAATGAAACTATTATCGAATGTTGATCGATAGCGTGTCTTTCCATGTCTCATTTGAATTTGATATATTTAAAATATCGACATATACGACCACCCTATTTAGTTGGTACACCGAAACCCGGTTCCTCATACGGTTCCTGACTTTTTAAACGCCCCCTGCCCCGCCCCATGAGGTGCGGCGTCAAATTGCGTTAGTGCTGGGCGGTATACCGGTTTCACTTTAACGGTGTGTATGTTCGTTAGGATATGAAGGAAATTTTTAATATACCGCCATAACGGTGTATTTGATCACACACGTCAGAAGTTCAGCGCTGCGCGACACTGTTTTCAGACGGGGACCCTCCTTTTCTATGCTGCGCTAAACACGCATGGTACGACTATGACTGCCATTTCTTCATAGGTTCATGACTCGAGGCACCGGTAAAAGAGTGTGTCAGCGCGCTGGGCATCACTTACTTGATGTTGTTAGATTGAAGATCGGCAGGTTGTAGTGTGTGTGTGCGTGTTGTGTGTGTGGTGTGCGTGTGCGTCTTGTGTGTTGCGAGCAAATGCCAATTTTCAAGTTACAAACAAACTCAAAGTCGATGCATGCATCCGAAACTACCTGTTTCAACCACAATAAACAAATCAAACAGAGTTGCTTAATCGCTTCAATACCTTTTATTTTATTTTCACAACTTGGGAATTTAATACGGCGTATCGAGGTACCGATGCGGACCATGTTGGTGTCTCCTGTAGCTGCTTGCGTGTTCCCTGCGTTATATTACTTTAATGACAATCGCCCAGTAATGTTGTCGCTCATGCGCGAAAGTGTAAAGCGCGAGGCAGCATTAGCTGCGTGCCTCAGCTGCTTTCAGCGAGTAATTAATGTTATTTGTTAATTATTTATATTTTTTTAAAAAAGATATTTATCAGTCACTCACAGCACTCCACAGCAGCCTTTCCTCTTCGGTTAAGTCGAGTAATTTAATGCCAAACCGTAAATCTTGCTATAAAGTAGGCTAGCAAAACACCGTGCTATTCAACTCAAGTGCTCCACTGACTTTCTGCTGCTTAATGTGAAACTCATAAACAATGTCGTGCATGTATGCAAGTGTGTGCGGTTTCGTTATCTAAGTTACCGGTTCGAGAACCGTTTTAGCAACCAGAACACCGTTTGAAAAGTACTGAGTAGGCACCTGTATCAGATTAAACCCAAATGATACTAACCCTAACCACTATTGTGTGTGGTGTGTGGGGGACTTTTTCGTAAAAGCTTAAAATTTGCGTGGCAAAAACCTTACAGACTGAATAACACGGCAAATACATAAGGAGAAGATAAAAACAAAGATAATGAGTCATGTGATTCATGATTCGTGGTTTATTCACCAGCGGGGCAATTTCTTTCTCTTTATCTCTAGTGGTTTATTAAGTCAGAAGTGTTTTACTGTGATAATCTTTGAGAAATGGTTCTTTCGTTTCTCTTTGGCGTTTGTGTGTGTGTATGTGTGAATCCTTGTGCGTGTGTCTAGTTCCTGTTTGTGTATTCTTTGTATATTCCCTATGTGTGTGGCGCGTGTGTCTGTTCTCTCTCAGCAGCTCTCTTGTCTCTCTCTCTCTGTGTGTCGTCCGCTCTGCTCTGCTGTCTCTCTCTCTCTCGCTCTCTCTCTCTCTCGCTCGCTCGCTCGCGCTCTCTCTCTCGCTCTCGCCCTCTTTGTCTCTCGCTCTCTCTCTCTCTCTTGCTCTCTCGCTCTCTCTTTCTCCCTCTGTCTCTCTAACTCTCTGTCTGACTCTTATCGCTCATCGCTCTCCACTCCCTTCCTCCCTCCCTCCCTCTCTCCACTTCCCCACACCCCTCTCTCTCCTCTCTCAAGGTACACTGGCATTTGACACATACCGTCACCTTCGTCCACATCCGTGACAGCGTACGGACGACGTGCTGGTGCAACCCATCACACCTCCACACACACCCTTACCACACTTCAGCACATCCGCGTGCACCACGTACGCCCTGGCCCGACGACTCCCCAGTGCGCCATGTTCTACGTAACACCACGCCTGCACACCCACAAACTCCACCACCACTAACACCACCACCTTCCCTTAAAGCCACTCAGCGACCGCCACCGCTTATCACAACTACCACACGGGGGGTCGCTAGCGATAGCCGCAATGTAGTAAGTCGCCACTTTTGTGAGTCTCCTCCAGAGAATCTCATTTACAAGATTATTATTATTTGACATCTACGCTCGAAATATAACAATTAAATGTGGTAACTGTATAATCAACACTAACCCGGCAAAATCAGTAGAAGAAGAACCGACGCCAATTGGCAGCAAATCTCCGGAAATAACTATCGAAGCACGGGCCAACACAGAGGCCCCGTAAACTCCTCGGCTAAAAGTCAGATAAACCCGCCTTTGACCCCACCTGTACCTGGAGTAATATAAGGCATGAATGCCCGCAACAAATCATAGCTGACATTCCTTTCCTCATTGAGAAAAGATATATCGTCAGTATACAGAGAAGAATTAGAGGAATGCGCTGGCGAATGATTTTGAATCGCTGAAGAAAGGAAATGATTGAATGTGAAAACTGAGATAGCTAAAAACACAGCAGCTATCCGCACAGAGGTTGAGCAGGCGCATAGCTAATGTGAAGGCCGTCAAGGATGGATTGTCAGCGTGGTCGGTTGAAGTTGTATCGGTGCAAATACGTACACGGATATCGGACCATCAGAGAAGCAAGTCGAAGATTTAAAAGAAAAATGTGAGGAAATGGAGGGCAGGATGAGGAGGGGAAACATTCGCACATCACGGGGAGTGACTGAAGAACGGGGTCGAGCTCTCCCACCGCGGTCGTCCAAACTTCTCAAAAGAGGTGTTTCACCTGGACAGAGAGGTACTAATTCAATCCACGCTCACACCGGCAGCCTGACACAAAGGAGACCCGGAGACAAGCCCCGTGTAATTATTGCGAACTACACAACGAGGGAGAATGGCCTTGGGATATTCTAAGGAAAGCCAGAGACCCGAGGCGGCCAACTCAACTACCAAGGGGAAACCCGATCGCTTATATCCCGGACTACACCGCGAATGTCGCCAGAGCCCGGGCAGGCGTTTACACCCGCCAGGAAGATGCTTCAGGGGAAACCTGGGGTCCGCTGACGGCCTGCTGTATCCGGCCAGGCTCCGCATCACCAACAACAACGATGAGCGGGAGTTCGCGGATGCTACTAAGGCAATGGACTATATAAAGAAACACATCCTTCCAGCTGATGGACCGGAGCACTAAGCGACAGTATCCCTTACTGTCATCAGGTTTGAGAAGAAAAAAAAAGAGTCTGATACGCTAAATCCGCGACCTTTATGGCAATATGAATATGAATATGCGATCTATTAAGCCAGCTGTTTGAATGAGGGATTGTCACCTGCACATTGTTGTAAGTAACGAATAAGTGAGAGATTATCAGCATACTCAAAAAGTTACATGGCTGCCTGCCGTTTTGGCTTAAAGTAATTACTACAGTTACATTTGAAATTTAAGTTATTGAGTTCAAGATGTCTTTATTTTATATGTAGAGGTTCTGGGGCAGCTCGATGTGCACATCTACTGACTGAATGGCCTATAGGTTTGGCTCTCTGCCCCAAACCAAAGCGAACTCTGAACTGTTCGCACAGCTGCAAGTCTCGAGATGCAGCCTGAAAACTTGATGCCCCACAGGACCAACCGCGGACACACTTATGTCAGCCGTGTTCCTCGGCTATTGTAGTTTCTATGTTCAGCTCTGTTTGTGTGTTGATTCCCATGTTCCCCAGGGATTTAGAAGAGCAACAGTGAACTTTTCCATCCACATACTCTTTCAGGATAAGAATAATTTTGTTAAAGTTGAAATGCTACAAAACGTATAATGCTGGTTATCTTAGTATATTCTTAGATATCTTTCATGTGCCTCCAGTCTTTACTTGTACACTCGGCTTTATATTTGCTTGATTTTATTTTCTACAACTTTTTTTATCAGTGTATTTTATATATTGTTTTACTCTTTCTTTTATTTTCAATTACATTTGACCTGCTTTTTGAGATATGGGGATCTCTCTAAGGTAATAAGTTACAATGTTAAAAGGTCTCCACAGCCCAATCAAGAAAAAGAAAATTATTAATCAGTTAAAGAGAAATAGTTGCCAGATTGCAATTCCTGCAAAGAAACTCACCTTTCAGATAAGGAACACGGAAAAATTAAAGAAGGTCCTGGGCAGATAAGGTATTTTTTACTCATCACACCCATTCTGGTCGGAAAAAGCAGGTGTAGCTATTTTGATATATCACAGACAGGGTCAATTTTACATCAACCAAAATTCATAAAGACTCGACAGGGAGATTTATAATGATAAATGGATTGATTGATGGAGTGGAAGTTTTGTCTTATGGAATTATTATTTGCTCCAAGACGAGGATGAGGCCTAGCTTTGATTCGTTACAATGTTTCTCCATAATATTATACAGCATAGCTCTGGTATTTTATTGTTGGGGAGGAGATTTTTAATTGCGTCATCATGTCCCAACATTTAGATATACGACCAACTCTATGTCTATGCCACGTTCTACTTCTAAGGAATGAGCAATATGCTTAGGCATTTTATCGACAGAATCTGGCCTGGTGGACATTTGGAGAAACAAACACCCCTCTAAAAGGCAAAGACTTTTACCTTTTTTTCGCATAGGCACTCCTCATACTCCAGAATTAGACCTCTTTTTTACTTCCAAAGGCAGAATCTCTTATGAGAGTAGTTGACATAAGAGATCCTTCCAATTACAATTATCCGATCACGCTCCTCATCTCGTATTGTCGTGGGAACAATTGGTGTACAGGCCAGCAACTAAACAATGGCGATTAAATGCGTCGCTCCTCAATGATAAAGAATTCATTGCATTTATAAAAACTGAACTAAAAAATTATCTTGACACTAATACTTCACCTGAAATATCACCCCTTACTCTATGGGACTGTGCAAAGGCATATATTAGAGGCCGAATCATTTCTTTTACAAGTGCCAGAAAAAGAAAAAGGGAAGAAAAACAGCGAGAGCTAGAAGACAAAATAAGGCAGCTTGAACAGCAACACAAAAGAAACTCAACCTCAAGCTTATTAAATAATTTGAAAGAAGCACGCAGAGACCTAAACAGCCTAATTAATGAAAAAATAGAGGGCAATTTAAGATTCACTAACCAAAAATACTACGAAAATGGCAATAGGGCAAGTAGGCTATTAGCATTTAGACTTAAAAAACAACAATCATCAAACATAGTACAGAAATTAAAGGAATATAATTCAACTCTCACAAAGCCGGATGAAATATCCAAGTCCTTCGCAGAATTTTACAAGAATCTGTACAAAAATACAGACACCTGCACAAATGATGAGGAATTGGCATCAAATTGAAAGAGTTACCTGAATCTATGGCAAGAGAACTGGATGAGCCAATTAAGGACCTGGAAATACGTCAGATAATCTCCACACTGAAAAATAATAAAAGCCCTGGCCCGGATGGGTATATTAACGAATTTTATAAAGCTTTCATAGAGATTATATCACCTTTATTGCTAGACGCTTACCATCATGCATTAAAATCTGGAACCATGGCCCCCTCTTGGAGAGAGGCTACTATAGTAGTGATACATAAAGATGGCAAAGATCCCACCAAATGCCAATCATACAGACCTATCTCATTATTGAATACAGATCTACGAATCCTAACTGCTATTCTGGCAAGACGTGTCAATAAAATGACTACAGAAATTATCCATCCCGATCAGACAGGGTTTATAAAGGGGAGATACTATGGAGACAACATCAGAAGGTTATTAAATTTAATGACACACCCAAAAGTTAAAGAAGAGGAGTCAATGATATTATCCCTAGATGCCATGAAAGCATTTGACCGAGTATCCTGGCAATACCTTATTCAAACTCTGAAACGATTCCAATTTGGCCCGAACTTCATCAAATGGATACAAACCTTGTATTCAGACCCACAATCCGCAGTTAAGGTGAATGGATTTCTCTCAGACCGTTTCACTCTGGAACGTGGGTGTAGACAAGGTTGTTCACTATCTCCTCTGTTATTTGATATCAGTATTGAACCATTAGCACAGCTGATTAGGGATAATGATGATATTAGGGGAGTTACGATAAACGGAGAACAGCATAAAATCTCAATGTATGCTGACGATGTATTGCTGTACCTTACAAAACCTGTAACAACAATACCATGTTTAAAGGACATCATTTTAACTTATGGATACTTCTCGGGCTACAAATTAAACGTGGACAAAACAATGGCCATGGATATAGGCGGCAACATCTCAGATACAACTAAATTGCAGAGTGGGTTCAATTGGCCAATAAATGGCATCAAATATTTAGGAATTCATATACCACTGTCATTAGAAAGACTATACGATTTCAATTACAAAATTAATTGCATCCAGACACTATAAGACTTACGCCGACCATGGTCAATATGCCCCATCTATTCGCCTGGCCCGGCCGCATTGAGAGTTATTACCCTCTGTACCCGATGTATATGATGTGCTGTCACTCCCACATAATTACATATAGTCTAGTTTTCGAGAATTTAGCCTCATTGTACATAGCCCAAAATTACACATTTGAGCAAATCTGGACAAACTGTTATTCATTCATATATTCACCTCTGTGCTAGACGAAACGTTCGGCACCAGAGAAATTAGATCTACAAAGTGTTACAGTTATCCTAGAAGCAATGTCGGAGGGCTCCAAACTACCCTAATTTGGAGGATACTACTATGCTGGAGTGAAATGTCTGCTACCTAATTTGAGATACTACTTTTGGGCTGCGCAACTAAAACCGCTAATAATATGGCTTCAGGACTTATCATACACACGCTGGCTCAATATTGAAAAGAGTTTATGTGAAAGACCTATTCAGGCCTTGCCATTCTTAGATGTCCATCCAAGTAAAATAAGTATGGGTGTCTGGACCAAAATTACATTAAAAATATGGAAGACAATAAAATCTACATTTGGGCTACCTAAAACAATTTCAGCACTTACAAATATTGGATATATGAATGATTTTGTGCCCAATAAATGGCATCAAATATTTAGGAATTCATATACCACTGTCATTAGAAAGACTATACGATTTAAATTACAAAAGTTTAATTCATAACATTAGTAAGGACTTAGACCGATGGTCAATATTGCCCCTATCTTTGCTGGGCTGCATTGAGAGTGTCCGTATGAATGTGCTGCCTAAATTACTATACAGTTAAGGGATTTCTTATTAAAACACAAAGACTGGGACAAAGTTACTAAACCAACGCTAATTGAAGAGTTATTGATTAAAGTACAAACAAAAAAATGGGATAAGAAAATAATAAGCTATTGTTACCAAATATTCCTGAGCATGAATTTGAATAATACTGCACAGGTTAAGGAGAGATGGGAAATTGAAATTAATTCCAACATATCACATGATATGTGGGAAGAAATTTGTACTGAAGTACATATGGTAACTAATTCAAATGTATGGAGAGAATTTAAATGGAAGGTAGTCATGAGATTCTTTCGGACACCTGAAATTACAGCTAAATTTAGCACAACACACTCAAATAAATGCTGGAGAAACTGTGGGCCACACATTGGTAATCAGACCCATATACTCTGGCTATGCCCAAAACTGGAAGCATTCTGGAAGGAAGTGTTTGAAACACTTAATAAAATATTTGATGGAAAATATTACAATCTGTACCACTGTGTGGCCCTACGTGAGGCGGAATCTATACTTACCAAGAGGAAGTAATGAAGGAAGAGAGCCACAAAAATATCTCTTACAGATACTACTAGACAACAGCAATTAAAGTGTATTACAGGTAATGTAAGGTGGGTTGAAGCCTGACCCTGATCCAACACACAATATGTGGATGAAAAAAATAAAGGAAATATATCAAATGGAACAAATAACAGTAACACACAATATGTGGACTGAAAAAATAAAGGAAATATATCAAATGGAACAAATAACATATTCCCTGAGGCTCCAAAAACATATATTCACTAAAAGGTGGAGCCCTGCTATGGGTATACTGATATAATTTTATTTCATCTTGTTTTATTCTATTCTATTTTATTTTATATTTTTCTTTGTCACTGTGTCTCCGTCTCCTTTGTTGTACCATAACTGTTACCTTGTGTATGAAACAGCAGATATGAGGAGTATGATTCTGTATATGATTTTGTATGAAACTCAAATAAAAATTAAGTTAAAAAAAACAACTACAAAAAAAAAAAA
>OLKM01007723.1:0-10968 GCA_900291075.1 Melanogrammus aeglefinus | reverse complement strand
TTGCCTCCCCGCTACAGCCACCTCGAAACGATTGGACGAAGTTGCTGTTACCCACCTCACATGCCACTAACCATGCTTTTCCACTAACATTCTACACACCCAACTTACCAGCAACCGGGCCGTCAGTGTTTAGAAATCGCTGGACAAAACCATAAGCTTGAGCTGTGGTTTGAAAGCGGCGACGGTACCCTATCTGTAAGCTATTCATCCAATTCAACGCGACACAAACTTGCTTCTTCAGCTGTATTGTCACGTGTTGAAAAACCAGTTGTTTTGGCTTGTTTTGCAAACGACGTTGGAACACCAGTATTGGATCGGACTACTGTCAATACTAAACACACAGACAAAGAAAAGTTTGCAAATTTTAACACTTATCTTGACATCAACAAATACCACGGACATATCAAAGCAGACTGTAAAGGGGGTAGCTACGAAATGAAACGATTACTACTGAGCGCATCGCCTTTGAGAAACACAAGTTGCCTGTAGCATAACGTTATGCCTGCATTAAAAATAATGAACAAAAACAAGCACCCAGGAGAAGCATCTGCCAAATCCGCCACCACCATAAACACTTGCGAAGACCAATTCCACACTTCACTCGGTACATCAATGAGCAAATTAGCCCTGCAAATTAAAATCCCCTAGAGTTTAGGATAATCACACAGCAGAGTTATACGAGAACATATTTATGTCAGGTAGCCTACCACTGCTCAAGTCCCAACGTCAAATATCTCAATCAGACAAAACAACTATCAACCACATTACATAGCAATCGAACCCGTGATTAGCTCGCTACTAGCATGCAATCTAGAACCAAACTAGCACTAATCATTACTACTGCGACACCAACAGAATCAGCATGATCACAATCGCTAGACCGTGCAGGTAACCTACCAGGTTCAATACTTCAATCACGAGCCAAACAAGACACAGCAGCAAAGTTTACGTTAAACCAATTTCTACCTTCTTCGCCCCCACATCAGGCTAATATCTGTATCCATATTCCACGTTATCCAGTGCACAAAACATGCTTTTTACAGAAGCAAAAGGCACCGCCTATTTTAACTGAACATAAACAATGTCAATTCTTTGGCTGGCGTCTTCAAACTTCCTTTATAATACCTGTGTGTACAGACACCCACGTAAGCCCGCCTGCCCCCTCCCCACTCCCGCGAATATATAAAAACAACACAAAAAAATCGCATTTACTCGAGCTCGACTTGTCTCTATCTCGACGACATTCCGCACGGCGGTGTCCCGCCCACTAAACAACTTCTTATAGGTTGATAAGTACACGCCTGCTGCCGTTGAATGTGTTACAATCCCCATATCGACTTGAATTGGTTTGATCCTTACACCAATAAAAATACCACTCCGCCGACAAAATCGTCCCCTGCATATCAGACCACCCTTCGCGCGATCTCTCGTCGCCGTTCGCTCGCCCTTATGTCAGAACAGGTCAAGGCTGCCTTACCAACTGCCAAGTGTACTAGGCCTTGCTCATAATGATTAACCACACTGCTCCGCGACGGCCCACTGAGAGAGAGATACTGATGATCAGCATCCCGCCCCCCATTGCTCCACTCACAGCCCGCTGTTGTGCATGCGTCAGGGATGTGCTTCATCCGCTATCGCATGATCTATTACCTCGACGATTCGCGATGAGCTACCGAATGCGACAAAACATAGTTGTCTTTCTTTTTGCCAGGTCGCATCCTATATTTAAAATCGGGGGGACAAATTTCGTCATTTTAAATAGTGGGGGACATTCCCCCCCTCCCCCCGTAATCACCCTCATGCTTTACCGGACCAGCAGTCTTCCATTTTTACATTCCATTTTTTCACATGCCTTGTCTGTTTTAAGCGTCCATTATTTTAATCTCCATTTTTGCGATTATGTTTAACCTATCTTAAATAACGTTTTTACATCTTTCTTCTTATCCTTTTTATCTTTTCTATGTTGTCTCCTCTTTTTAACCTCCAACCACCTCCCAAGCCCCCTCTGTTCCTTCTTTAAATAGCCTTACCTTTTACCTTTTTAACTTATTCCTAGCCCAATGGCTTAACTTCCAGAAATAGATAGCCTATTGCGGTAGCCCATTCACCCTTAGACCCACAGAAAACACTCACCTTTGAATTCACTCCGGTCGGACGTTCCTCAACCCCTAATCCCGAAACTAATTCAAACAATATTTTCAATCATTACAATCCATCCACCACATAGAAAATAGAAGAAGCTTATTCAAACAAGTTATCCCACCATTCAGGATTGCTAGAAAAGTAGCCTCATCTACAGCAATATTTAAAACCGGCCGCACCAGACATTAGTCCTCACAACGAACGATAAAGGAACCATGGAGTGGCCATGATCTAAAAATCTAAGATTTTAATCAAACACTATCACACACCATAGAACAAAATTCGCACTAAACTTGCGCCCTTTAACAAATTGACGCCTCAACCAAGCCTCCGTGGCCCACACCAGCGTTATAGCCAGACGGCCCTACTACCGTCTTCCATCTTCCGCACTCAGGCGGCTGCTTTGGTCCCGAGCCACCACACCCCTGTCACCTGCCAACTGCTCCTCTCGGACGCCTAGGCCTTCCACCGCTTCCGCCACGCAAGCCACGGCCCACCATAACACCCTTTAAACACAGAAACACCATAATCTTACCTCCAGCGCTACCCGTATCCCTTCCCCCTTCTGTTCTCCCTCTCCACCCCTACATCGTCTAACTTAAACCCAAAGCCTTTTCCTCCCGCCACCTGTAATAACACCTGCCCCCCAACCCACCGCGCCGAGCCGCCCCCCCGCGCACAGCGCCTACCGTGACCAGGCCGCCGTGTCCACCTCCGTCATCCACCGTGCGACCACCTCGCGGTCTCGGACTCTCCCTGCCGTCTTGAGACCAACCTTGGATCGCCCGTACGCCGGACCGCTGAGCCTCCAGTCTTCCGACCTCGCTTCTTCCAACCCTGGACCCAGCCGACCCACTTACCGGCCACGTCCTCCTCTCGTCCCACCCGTGCGACCCCTCGCAGTCGTTGACCCTCCTCTGCTCCTGAACGCCCCTTTGATTCCTCCTACGCCGGACCCAGCCCCAGTCCCCATCCCCACTTCTGCATGCCTCTAGACCCAACCGTCTCTCACCTCGCAGGAATGCCCGCGACCCGGAAGCGACTAGGTCCTCGTCTTCCTCGCCGGCAGCGAACCACTCTACCTCCTGTCAGGCCGACACCACCTTCTCTACAGTGAAAAATATCATCACTACGGAAGAAGGTTCAATCGCAGACACTGAATGCACGTCACAGTTTTGATGAATTCACCCTTGGCCCCCCTCACTCCTCCTCTGGACCACTCCTTACGTTGTGCTCTGCCCCAGTGCGGAAAGGTCCGAGTCGCCAAACCCGGACTTCTCGCTTCCCTTTTCTCGTCCCCTAGACTTAGCGTTCCTTCCGCCACCCTCCGATACACCCTCCTACGAACCGCAAAGCCTCCATTGCGTCCCTGCCTATTAGGAAAAACATATTTTCACGGGCGACTCCAACCTGGCCCGCCATTCCCCGAAAAGAAGATTGGCGAGCATAGCAAAATTCGAGATTTCCCTGGATCCACACTAAGAACATTTAACGGCTATCCTGCCAGAAACAATACATCTCCCAGCCAAAACTAGAGCTCATCCTATGTCTATCTATTAAAACAACTGCCTGAGAACAACAGACTCCCATCACAATAATTAAGACACCGACGTCTAATTAGCACGGCCAGAGAAACATTCCTCAGGCTCGTATCTGTAGATTCCCCTGATAACGTTCTATTCAGGCTATCCGCCACCCAAATCCGTTGGTCTGTGAATCGTTTCAATGACTTCTGTGAGGACCCATATCGAGGAGGATCAACCTCACGTTGCTGGCTTTCTCAACACCTTGTCGACGCTAAAATGCCAGACGACCAATACAATATCCATTGGACTCCAAATTACAGCACTTGAGCCGTGGATGACTTGGCATAAGCCAGCTGGATTAAGCTAGCCACCAGGCACAGCCGCCGTCCCCTCCTCCTCAATATCTAACGCACTAACCTTTCTGCTCTTCATCTTCCCCCGCAAACGAGGAGATCATCAACGAGCCTCACCTCATCGCGACCCACCGTCACTCCCAACTGACCTGTTGAGACAATCTCACACACTTCTACCACAGACGTTAAAAACTCAATTATTTTAAACATCAATACAATTATTACTTACCTTTACCCAACTCCGCTCCATCGGAACCAGCCATATGCAAGTCGTCTCGAAACCTATCCGACCAGCCTCATTGCTCAGAACCTCCGGCTCCTCCTGACCTACCGAACCTCGACGCCCTGTAAAGGAGTACAATATTTCTCGACCATAACAACAGGCCCTCAACAATAAATCTCACACACCTATTCCTTACCGCTAACCTCTCCCTCCTCCTCTCAACCCTAACCACCCTCGCCTATTTATTCCTTTTCTATTATTTAATCCTTTTCTGTATTCTTATTTATATTTTATGTAGCCAAAACGTCTTTATAACGTATTTTAAATGCTGTGCCCGGCCCCTCCTCCTCGTCTATCACACAGTCAGCTAGGCAGGCAGACATACATGTCAATCCGTAGCTGCCTGCATTAACATGGGGAGCGCCCGTACATACCATAAACTTCAACCTGCCAGCAGCCTAAGCTAAAACTTTCAAACTTTATGCTTTCCATATTTTCTGTATTACTTATTTCCTCCTTTTTAACCAGTCACGTTACGACCCAAACCCAACTCACCTGGTAACTTTCCAGTCACGACACCATCCTTCTCATCCCGCCCTGGTGGAGACACAACGCACACCCATGCTGAACAGTCAACTTGTAATCCATCTTCAACCCCCGCCGCTGGTTGGATGACACCGAAGCATACCCATTGCGAACAGACCAACTGGCATTGACACACCTTCAAACTACTTGCACTGTTACCTTTTATAAAATGTCATTCGTTCCTCAACTTTTCTCCATCCCATCTGACGAAGCCTAACCGGTGAACGTATAGGATACGCTTCTTTTATTCTCCTGGAAGGCATCTCACTATTAGGAACTGTTTTTTAGCAACTTGAGTTTTTATTTCTGATCACCTTTTACCTTGTTTTATCAAACTTTCATTTTTTAACAAGAGTTGTTTTAGTAGTTAGCACCCTGCATTTGGATCATTGAAAAAACTGGCCTCGTTAACCATCTGTGAAAAATACCTTATTTCCTTTTGGGTCTTTAATCAAACCTCCCTCTCAAATCGCCTCCTCTTTATTATCTGGTGCATACAGAGACATCTACCCATGCATCAGTACTTTTCGAACTTTTGATCTAAACTGTGCTTGGGATACAAACCTACAACCCCATCGGGGATCATGACGTCCTGTCACCCAGCCCTTTAAACACGGCCCTCACCTCCCAGCTAACAAAACCCACCCATTTTGAAGCAGATTAAGGGAATAGAGCACTATCCTACCTCCCATGCTAGCTCAACCATGTTCTAAGCTAACTAACCATCTTAAAAACAACTTGGAGGAATTATGTCATTCCTAGCCCTGCTTCTTGCTGAAACCCACTGATCGACCCCTGACGCCCTCGTCGCCATGCCCAGACACGGCATTGACCTCCCCGCGACAGCCCACTACTCTGAAAACCGATCTGAGAGGAATTCGTGCTGTTACCCTAACCTCCACATTGCTCAACATAACCATGCTTCTTACACAACAGTATATACCAAACTACCGCAAGAGCCTCAGTTTGTTTTAGAAGTGGGACCAATAACCATAGCTTGAGTGTGGTTAAAATGGTGAGGTACCTACTGTCAAGCTATTCATCCATTTCAACGCATGCATTACAATATCGCTCTGCAGTTTTTCAGGTGTTGAAAAACAGTCTTTGTTTGCCTTTTTTGCAAAACCGACGATTGGAAACACCAGGGATTGGAGCGGATATTAATTACTAATACACACAGACAAAGAAAATTTCGCAATAACACTATCTTTGACATCAACCACCAGTTTCCACCAAACACATCAAAGCAAGACTGTAAAGGGTTAGGCTACGAAATAAACGACATGCATACTAACTGCAAGCTCAGCCCTTTAAGAAGAGCAAATCCGGCTTGTAGCTCTAGCCATACGTTATGACTGCATTCAAATAAATCGCCGCGACACAAAAAACAACCCCCAGACAAAGACGAAAGTGCGCATCTAGCCAATACACGCACACCACCAGTAAACCACTTCGTAAGGACCAATTCCACACCTTTCACTCTCTAACCACATCCATATCGAGCCAAATTAACCGCGCACAATAAAATCATCCCCCTAGAGCTAAACAATCACAAGGAATCTCACACAGACAGGTTATACGCGAACAACATATTCTATGTCAGGATAGGATCCCTACCCACTGGCTCCAGTCCAACGCTCAAAACTACTCAATCACAGACCCAAAACAAACTGATAACCACGCATAGCATCCGCACGCGTCGAAACCATGATAGCTGTACTACTCACTCTACAGACAGCCTGAATGTACTAGCTGCACAAGCACCACACCAGCCATCACGAATCGATCACACATCGCTTAGACCGTGACGGAACCCCTACCCAGAGCTCAATGACTTCATAATCACAGAGCAAACAAAAACAGCAAGCAAAGTTTACTTAAACCAATTTTACCTTCTTAGCCCCCAACATGCACAGCAATGATTGATCCATAATTCCACGTATCCACTTTGGTCCCACCCCAAAACACCATGCCTCTTCTTTACCAGCGAAACAAAAAGACGCCTAGTTTCTGAATACAAAAATGTCAATTTTGGCGCTGTCTTGAAACTCTTATTATAACCTGTGTAAACACCCACCTAGCCGCCTCCCTCCCCTCGCACAGATGCATACTAAAAACAACAAAAAAAATCGCTATCTTCTCATCGACTCCGTTGTCTCTACCATCCTGGAACTGACAATTTCGCACGTGTCCCGCCCCTAAAACTCCTATAAAGGATGACTGCAGTACACGCTGCTTCCTGTTGAATGTGTTTACATCCCTCGATGATTTGATTGGTTTGGATTCTTAACCAATAAAATACACTCGCGACAAAATCGTCACGCTGCATATCAGGACACCCTCGCGCGAGTTTTCGTCGCCGTTTCGCTCGCTCGCTGTATGTCAGAACGAGGTGCAAGGCTGCCTTCCAACTGCCAAGTGTACGTAGGCCTGCTGACATGAATATTAACCACAGGTGCTCGCCGCGGCAACTGAATGAGAGAAAACTGATGATCAAGAATCCCGCCCCTCATTTTGCTCCACTCACAGCCCGCTGTTGTGCTCGCTGTGTAGATCGTTTTGAGGTGGCTTCGTGCGCCTATCGGCATGAATTGTAGACTCACGATTTCTTCGTATGAGTACCGCGTATGCGTTTTTTTTTTTTTTGTGTTTTTTGCGTCGCATTTTTAAAAGGTGGGGGCGACAAAAATTCTTATTTTAAATAGTTGGGGGGACATGTCCCCCCGTTCCCCCACCGTAAATGCGACGTCCTATGCTTACCGACCAGCAGTTCTTCTCCTATTTTTACCATTTACATTTTTTCACATGCCTTTGTTCTTGGTTTTTAAGTGCGTCCCATTATTTTAATCTCCATTATTTTGGCGGATTATGGTTTAAGCCTTATCTTTAAGTTATTAACTGTTTTTTTTACATCTTTCTTTTATCTTTTTATCTTTTTTCTATGTTGTCTCCTTTTTTAACTCCAACTCCCAAGCCCCCTCCTGTTCTTCTTTAAATAGGCCTTGACCTTTTTTACCTTTTTAACTTTTTTATTCCTATCCCAATGGCTGATAACTTCAGAAATAGATTTAGCCTATTGGGTAGGCCCATTCACCCCTTAGACCCACAAAAACACTCACCTTTGAATTCGACTCCGGTCGTGACGGTTCCTTCAACCGACCTAGATCCGAAACTAATCAAACAATATTTTCAATTATTACAATCCATCCACCACATAGAAATATTAGAAGAAGCTATTAGAACAGGTATCCCACCATTAGGGATGGCTAGAAAAGTAGCTCATCTAACAGCATTTATTAAACCGGCGGCACCAGACGATCTGGTCCTAAACGAAATTAAAGGGAACACTATGGAGTGGATGATTAAAAATCTAAAGATTTTAATCAAACACTATACACACACCATAGAAAAAATTCGCTATCTAACCTTGGCCCTTTAAACAAATGAGGCCTTCAACAGAGCTCGTTCGGGTGCACACATGCGAGCGTGTGATGGCAGACAGCGCCTTACTCCGTCTTCCATTTCGTGCTCGCTGCTGTGTCGCTGCGGCGAAGTAGGGGAAGGAAAAGGGAGGATCGTTGAATTGGATCACGGAGCCCACCACACACCTGTCACTCCACTGCTCCTCTCGGAACCCTAGGGCCTTTCCACCGCTTTCCCCGCACGGACCACGGCGCCACACATAACACCCTTTAAACACAGAAACACATTAATCTTTACGTCAGATGGCGCTACTATATCCCTTCCTTTCTTTCCCTTTACCACCTATGTCTTAACTTAACCCGACCTTTTCCTCCCAGCACCTGTAATAACACCTGCCCCCAAACCACCGCGGCAGGGAGCCGGCCGCCCCGCCCGCTGCAACAGCGCCTTACCTGTGACCAGGCCGCGTCCACCTCCGCGTCATTCCAACGGTTGCGGACCACCTCGGCGGTGTCGTCGACTCTCCCTGCGTCTTGGAGACGAACCTTTGGATCCCCTACGCTCGGACCCTCTGCGCCTCCAGTCTCACACTTGCTCGCTTCTCCAATCCCTGGATCCCTTACCGACCACTTACCGAGTGCCTCACGTTCCTCTTTCGGTCGTACCCACCGGTGCGGACCCCCTCGGCAGTCGTTGACCCTCCTTGCGTCCTGGAGACGGCCCTTGATTCTCCTACGCCGGACCCGGAGCTCCCAGTCCCCATCCCCACTTCTTCATCCTCTAGACCCAACCGTCTCTCCCTCGCAGGTGCCGCGACCCGGAAGCGACTCTGTCCTTCGTCTTCCTCGCCGGCGCTGACCACTCTACCTCCTGGTCAGGCGACACCACCTTCTACTACAGTGAAAAAGATCATCACTAACAAGAATGGTTCAATCCAGAACACTGATGCACTCACAGGTTTTGATGAGATTCACCCTTGCCCCCTCACTCCTCCTCTGACCACTCCTACGGTTGTTGCTCTGGCCCCAGTGGGGAAAGGTCCGAGTCGCCAAACCACGACTTCTCCTTCCCTTTTCTCGTCCCCTAGACTTAGCGTTTCCTTCCGCCAGCCCTCCATACACCCTCCTACGAACCGCAAAGCCTCCATGTGGTCCCTGCCTATTAGGAAAAACATAATTTTCACGGGCGACTCCAACCTGGCCCGCATCCCGAAAAGAAGGATGGACGACATACAAATTGATAGTTTCCCTGGAGCCACACTTAGACGACATTTAACGGCGGACTATCCTGCAGAAACAATACATCTCCCAGGCCAGAAACTAAGCTTCATCTTCTTTGTCTATCGCGTATTAACAACTGCCTGAGACAAACAGACTCCCCATCACAATAATTAAGGACACACGACGTTCTAATCGTAGAAACGGCCAGAGAAACATTTCCCTCAGGCTCGTGTATTGTAATTCCCCTGATAAACGGTTTCTATTCCAGGGCTATCCGCCACCCAAATTCCCTTGTGTTGTTAAGATGCGTTCAATGACTTTTCGTGAGGGACAAATATCGAGAGGATAGGAGCGTCTCACGTGCTGGCTTTTCTCACACCTTGTCGACGCTTAAAAATTCCAGACCACTAACCAATGGACAATATTCCATTGGACTCCAAATACAGCTAATTTTATGCTGGATGACTGGCTAAGCCAGCTGGATTTATAGCTAGACCACCAGGCACAGCGCCGTCCCTCCTCCGTCCTCAATATCTAACGTCACTAACCTTTCTGCTCTTCATCTGTCCCCGTCAGAACAGGAGATCCTCGAACGAGGCCTCACCTTCATCGCGACACCGTCACTCCCAGATCGTGACCTGTTGAGACGAGATCTACACACTTACCACAGACGGTTAAAAATTCTCGATTATTTTAAATATAATACAGATTATTTTTACTTACCTTTTACCACTCCGTCCATCTGGGAACCAGCCTTGAAGTCCGTCTCGAAGCCTATACGCCAGCTCATTGCTCAGAACCTCCGCTCCTTCCGTTGACCTCCGACCTCGACGGGTCCCTGTATAGGGGGAGTACAAATATCCAACGACCCATCAACAACAAGGCCCTCCACAAATTTAAAATCTCACACATCCTTATTTCCTTACCCGTAAACCTCTCCTTCCTCCTCTCCACTAACCCTAAACACACCCTGCCATATTTTATTCCTTTTTATTTATTTTATTTCCTTTTATGTATTTTTATTTATTGATTTTATGGTAGCCAAAAGTTTTGTTATATAACGTATTTTAAATTGCTTTGTGCGTGCCGTGCCTCCTCCACTCGTGTTACACAGTAGTAAGTGCATGGGAGACTACATGTCATCAATTCCCCGTGTGGCTGCTGCATGTAACATGGGGGGAGCGCCCTAATAACCATAACACTAACTCTTGCCAGGAGTCCAGCTAAAGTCTTAGACTTTAATGCTTTTCCATATTTTTGTATATTATGTTGACCTGCCTTCTTTACCAGTCCGACCTGTTAGGCCAAACCCACTCCTGCGTAACTTTCAGTCGCGACCACCTCCTCTCATCCCGCCTGGGGATTGACACAAAGCACACCCATTGGCTGACAGTCAACTGATTGCCACCTTCAACCCCCGCCCTGTTGGATTGACACGGAAGCATACCCATTTTGGGTGAACAGACAACTGGATTGACACCTTCACCTACTTGCAC
>OLKM01007722.1:0-10975 GCA_900291075.1 Melanogrammus aeglefinus | reverse complement strand
CCGTGAAGGATGCTTGGGATACGTGGCCGGTGAGAGGATACAGCCGATGCTGCCTTCAAATCCGGAAAAAAGAAGGCCCTGCCGCGTTCGTAGGCCGCATTTGGAAAGGACCCTGGAATTGGGACAGCCTTGGCGCGTCGCTGTGGACGCAATGCGGCGTCGATGCATCCTTCGAATGCAGCCCTTCGAAAGGATGCGTCCTATGAATGGGACACAGCCGAATAATGTTGGCTGTGTCGGGTCAGCCATATCTCTTTCTTCGTTTGTTAACCAGTAAACTGCGGTTGCATTGTGGATAGCGTAGTGTGGTCCGTGGTTCACTTGGCGGTAGTTAATGCAATTCGGAAACGCACTTCCGTTTTACTACAAGAAATGCATTACCTAAAGAGTATTCGGACACGCTAGATTTTTTCGCAATACTACAAAATGCATATAATATAGTATGCAAGTAGCGAGTATTCGGATGCAGCCCTTTACATTTATAAAAACTCAAATCCATTCTCCGCCATTGGTTTCTTTTCTTGTCCTTTTTTTTTTTGAATGGATTGCGCAACTGAAATCCTTTGGGAGGGATTACGTTTGGGGCCGTGAAGGATCTTGATAACGTTGGCCGTGAAGGAATACAGCCGATGCATCCTTCTAATATCCGGGAAAAGAAGGCTGCATTCGGTTAGGCCGCTATTTTGAAAGGATCCTTTGTAATTGTTGGACAGCACTGTGTGCTGCGTTGCGCGTGACGCATCGGCGTTCGACGCAGTCCTTCGAAGCAGCCTTCCGGAAGGATGCGTCTCTATTGATTGGGACATCAGCCGGTAGTCCTATATGATTTAGATACGTTCCGTCTACTCAAATTCCTACGTCACGCTTGAAAAACGAGCGTTTGAGAATGCCGTGATAGTAAATATTGTATGTCTAATCAAAAATCTGGCTCAAAGATGCCACTTGTAGTGTAGATTTTATAATAAAACTATAAAAAATCGTGTATTCGATATTTTTTTCCTATTAATGATTCTTGCACTGTAGTATCTAATCCCAATAGCGCTACTTTAACAGGCAAACTGCGAGGTTGCGAAGCTTAATAACATGCACCCGGTGTGTTTGACAGTTAAACATGGGGCTGAGAGAGGTGGTCTAAATAAATGATAGATTCGCGGAACTTAACGATTAAGCGCTCGGTGAGTAAAATTTGTAGATAAATATAAGTATAAATATCCAACCGGGGTCTTAATAATCGTTGCCTCATCGGAGATTCCTTCTGAGGATCGCAAGCTCTACCGTCCAACGGGCCTCTCGTAGAAAAGTTCCTTCCTTCTGTCGAAGAGCTGCCTTCAGCCTATTAGATCAACAAACTCAGAGTAGGTCAAACACCTCCCGAGCAGGTTAGACCCACGGCGTATGTTGCCCGCAGCACTAACTCATCGTTGCGCTGAAACCTGCTACCCACCTGGAAACGGGAAAAGCCCAGAGTTTCCCACTAACTCAGAAGTGAACAAAACTCGGGTTGCCTCAAAAACCAGCTACCTACAGTGCCTCTGGCTCAGTTTCACTCAGAGATCTCATTTGGAGCCCTCCCGTTTTTGCAAATGGTAGTTTTATCTACAATGTTTTTCTACCCACCAAAAAAATAACATTTGGAACATATGCGCTGTGGCACGCACACGGTTTACGAAATCTAAAATAATCTACAAGAAAAACACAAAAACCCTCACATGGCTGACTCTCTGAGGAGGTACATCCAGGTATCCCCTCCATGCCTAGGGCGCCCTGAATTTGTCTATTAACAGCTCCTCCACGGGGCTCAAGACAATTTGAGGGCCAGATCCAGTCCTGCCGACTGTCTTTTCCTTTTCACGATTGGCTTAAAAAAAAGGGCTTATTTTTAAATTTATACCAATACGATGGTGGGATAATAGCTTCCCAGTTTGTATGGTATTTGTAGATGTTTTTTTACTTGAATTCCGCTGACCGCTTGGAGCCATTCGGAGTAGGCTACTTTTTAGAAGAAGAAAAGGGTTATGTGGTAGGAACATTAGAAGTGCTAACTGGGATATCATGGGCTGAAATATTAAGGATCAATGCCTTTTTGACGTGTTAACTAAACGCATTTACGCGGGTCCCCAGCCGAACCGCTGCCAGCTTTGGTTCTCCGGGGGCTTAACGTCCCTCTGCTTGTGCAACACAGTCTCACTTCCCTACTTCGTCAATATGTTGATCGCATGGCCAGGAATCCCTGGCAGTCAATTTCCGAAGAAAAAATGGGTAGGCCTACCTTTTTCCGTCGTTTTTCGACGCGGGGGTGCCGTCAGATAAGACATTTTCATGGTATATGTCTCTTGTTACTGAAATGGGAAATGCAATATTTTATGGACAGAATACATCCAATTAATCCGTGTTTCCTATATGACATTTCTAGCGAGAAAATATTTCACGCTTTGCTATCTTCAGTGAATGAATGTGTATGACTTTATTAATTCTTTATCTGAATGGAAAGTATTATTTTATGGATCATGAGTCACTAGTTAAACGGTGTTTCTAATGTACATTTCTTAGCAGTAAATATATCTTTTTACTTGGCATATATTTCTTCAGTCGTGAATTCGTGTCTGATCTTTCATGGTTATTAGGGACGATTTTATCCACTCGCTCGCAATGTTTTCAAAGACGTGCAGGTTGCCTGGGACGACTGTATTTTCGCTAAATTAGCCAGCTCAGCGTGTTTTCTTAGGCGTTGTGTTTATAAACCTTTACTTATGTACTTTTAATGATATCAATCTTGTTAGAAACACGTAAGCCTATCTGAGAGCCAACCCAGTGGCCAAGCATAGCCTATCTACATTGAATGTTACGTTTTTGTGAAGGCAGTAACACTGGATTACGTCGCATTTCAAACATGAATAATAGCGTGTTACCACGATCACAACACACGCACAAATACAACAACACAACACACTACACACCACAACATCAATCCCACACAACACACACACACACACACACAGCACACACACACACACCACACAGCACACACACACACTACATACAATGCATTTTCGCCTGGCAAAAACAACCCAAAGAAAATATTCACATGTCGAAATATATTATTACTTCAAAAATGGAATATCTTTTTCATTTGGGCCGCTTTAGACATTTTTGGGTGGATTTTGAACTAGTATTGTGGTCAGGATCGTGTTTTTGGCAGGTACCTGGCACACTGCGCTGTTTGCCCCGAGGTGCTGAAATACCCGGAAGAGATCTGGATCCATGGCCCGATGCTGGATTCCCATTGGTAATGCCACCCCACAACACAGCTACACAATCCACACCACACAACACAAACACATTCACTCCACACACACACACTCATCACATCCACACCACAAGCACACACACACAATTCACACACACACACACACCACACACCACACACACCACGACAACATCACACACAACACACTCAACCCCCTTTCAATAAATACTATGGCAGAATAAAGATACATTCATGGTTAATCTTCAAACTTGAACATGTGTTTTTAATAGTATAGAGTGGTGGAGATGAAACGTATGTTGGCCGAACCCCGGAAGGTGAGCGTCGCCCTGGGTTTTTCCCTTGACAACAAGCCACGGGTTTTCCATTGGGGAGGTGTTGGATTAATTGCAGAAATGTTGCATTTTTCGAAGCCCTTCTCCAAAAACATGAAAATAATTAAAATAATTATTAGTAAATTAACGCGTGTTCCAAGTAACGAAATGCAAACCAATGCATTTGAATGGGAGTGTTCTCCGAATTTTTTCCGACGTCACTTGACTGTCATGGTTGCAATGTTGGTTGCTATCGACCGCCCCCTCAAACCCTTACGTACGTTCACACCGTTCACACCACCTATGGTTCACACCAAAAGCGAATAGAGCGACCAAAGACGCTTTGGTCGCTCCAGTGTCAGTTGTTCAAAAAAATCGCTTGCGAAGTATTCTCTGTTTTGGCTTTGGTGCCTCAAGTCTGCGAATATTTCTGGTTTGCTGTTAAAGTCCGCTCAAGTCGCTCATTGACGTACAATTAAAATTTGCACACGTATTTAAAGGAGTTTTAAGATATGTCCTCAGTTGCATGTGATGTGGTTTTACATTGATATGTACTGTGCCACGGGGAGGCGCTATGGCGCAGCATCTGCGCTCATTAAGTTTATTGTTCCCCGGCTTGAGTATGCCGTAGTAGAGCGGCGGAGAAAATAGCAGCGTGACCGTGAGAATGATGTTGTCCCGCTGGCAGTTACTAAAATAAATATGCCGACAGCTAAGAAGAACTCAACATCTTTTCCTTCGCGAATGCAACGTTAGCTGCAACAGTAAAGTAACACAACTCAACAAGGAACCGTAGGTGCTTTTCAGAACAAGGACAGCCATCATTCCAAAGAGTGAACTACAACTTTTATTGGCAGAGACTGTTGCTTTGTTGGATAAACGTGCTTCGACAGTGATTCCCACTCATATATATATATATAGATATATAATATTATATATATATATTATATATATATATATATATATATAAACACCCCTAAAATGGATGCATGCTTTAGTAGGCTAGTTAAAATGTGTTTTACTGATCTGCATCTGCAAATCATGATTTGCACTCATTCGTCGTCACTCAAACAAATTTACATTGGCGCACATGGCTAATTTGCATATGGGCGCAGGTGTCACGTTAAAATTGTACCGGGGGCGAAAATTGTTTCGGCCTACGTCATCGTTTGTTTACATCCTGACAACCTGCCCGGCACAGACGACGCGATGCCAGAAAACATTTTCCAAACGACGAAATAAACATAATACAGATAGCGGATCGCTATCTTGTATTATGGTTACGATAGCGAATAACAATTGTTTTTACTTTTATATTTGTATTGTATTTAATTGTTTTAATCGGAACAATAAAAAAAATTGCCGCGAACGGGCGATCGCGTCAAATGACAAATGTCATCTGACGCGGGCAAAGCAATTTGTCCATTTGACGCGATCGCCCGTTTTCGCGGGCAATTTTTTGTTGTTGTTATCGATTAAACAATTAAATACAATACAAATATAAAGTTAAAATACAATTGTTATCGCTATCTATGGTTATTTCGTCGTTTGGAAACATTTTTTCTGCCATCGCGTCGTCTGTTTGCCGGGCAAGGTTGTCAGGATTGTAAACAAACGATGACGTAGGCCGGTTACAATTTCTCCCCCTGCGTACAATTTTAACGGTGGACACAGGACTGACATGGCTGTCACACCAAATTTGTAACCGGGTGGCCAAATTTGTAACCGGGTAACGTAATCCATTTCAAACCTGCTAGCTCAACAGATGATCGCGGACCGATCGCGTCGAATGACGGTAGGGAAAGTTTTGCGAACATTCTCGAATATCCGTTCATGGCGAGCGCGACAAGAACAGATAACACTTATTCTACAAATACATTTATTAGCGTTCCTAAATATTACATTTTATTAGAGTTCCTAACTTTAAATATTCGTATTGGATTTTATTGTTTAATCGCATGGTTAAGCTATTAAACTTAGTGTAGTAAAACGAGTGTTTAACGTTCTCGTAGTCCTCCGTAGTTTCTCGCAATGTTAAATTTAATTTAGGTAGATAGCTAGGTAGCGCTAGATAGCGAGGAATTGGCCTAGATAGGCAGGTCGGTAGTTGTATTATGTTTTTGTGGTTGATTGAAAATGGTGTTCATTTTAATATTCTATTTTGTTGGATCTGGTCGTCTCAGATGTATAAAGCGGTCGCTCTCACGGCAAGATCCGGAGGGATGCCAAAAATAATTCACTTCTTAAGGTATTTCCCTGAATTAATATAAATAACATTTTATGCCAGCCCCATCTTAATTCATCTTCCATTCTTGCAAATTAGTATGCCCTCTGCAATGGAAAACTGAATTGGAGTTGTTAAGCAATCTACACGCTGGATGCAGTGCTGATGTATGTTCTCTCGCCTCTTTAGGGGACTACCTTGGGGAGAAAAGGCGATTTAAATGAGGGTGATCCTCACTGGAGAGAAAGAGAAGGTTGAGGTGCTGACAGAAGTCCATGCTGGCCACAGTTTTGGAGTCAATGAGGATGCTGCCAAGATCAACCAACCGCTTCTACTGAGGAAAGGCCATTACACCAAGATGTTCAGGAATGGGCCAAGTGTGACCCAATTTTGTTGAAGTTTGTGTTTGATCCAGATGAAGCTCTATAATATTTCCTGTGATACGCCTGAAGGCACATGAGATTATTAAAGAATAATTTCTTAATTCAGGTAAACAAGTCCCTTTTTGAGGAGTTTTGGTGTCAAACACCGAATCACAGAAGCATACCATTCTCAGGTATAGTGTATATTACATATGGGATAATGTACAGTGAGACGTTCCCAATTATTGAAAATAAACCCCAACAGGGTGATGCAGGACCCCGACACGAATATTGATCAGAACGGCGTCATAGCAAAAGTCTGTTTATTCATAGCAGCGGTCTGCTATACAGAAATAACAGACCGCAGAATTCCCTAATCAACCAATCAGAATCGAGTATTCAACAAAGCTGTGTACGGTAATAAGGAAATATAACTGACATAAAAGAAAGATCGATGAGCTTCTAAATAATGTTAGTATTAACTTATACATATTTGTGACACTCTTTTAATTCTCGATTCCGCTTGCTTGTACTTTGCTGTTTCTACAGACCAACGGACTGGATGAGGGACCAATTCAGACACTGAAGAGGTCATTGGCAAGACCCTTAATGATCAACAGGAAGGAGGTGGGAAGACATAATTAAAAGAGAATTTTTTTTTCAAAATAACTGTTGTGTCCAAGTCTCTTACGAGTATTTCGCCCTTTCGTCTGATGTATGGACGGGAGCCACGGTCCTGTTTATCAGAGGGTGTGTAGCAGTTGACTTTTTCATATTACCATTGTTAACAAATTTCCTAAAGTCAACATTTGTACTCTTCAGGAGAGGACGTTACACTTTGTATGGGTAATGAGGAGACAACTTAAAACAGTGGGGAAATCAACATGAAAAGTTATATGTGTCCAAATAATAATTCTTTGAGGGCTGATTGGAGCATACTTTTTATTGCTTGTCCTTTGCCTTTCTTTTTCCTGTTACTTAAAGACCACTGGAGATTCTTCCAGATGATGGGGACATTGCTTCTCCAGATAAGGAGGACATTGAGAAGTACGTCCAGACAAGGGCTGAGAGCGATGGAAAGGTCATTGACAAGGCAAGTGTTTTATATATGGGAAGCAAACCATTATTTCTATTATTATCATTATGTATTTATATGCACAGAAAGGCAATTGCGAGATCAGAAAATTCATATATTGATTAACTAGCCTGCATCAGGTGACATACAGAAGGCCCAGGAGAGACAGAAAGAGGCATACAAGAGGAGGACCAAGAGGGGGACCAAGCGCTTCAGGATCACACCAGGCATGGAGTTCCTGAAGAAGAATGAGAGGAAGCGTGGAAGGCATGGTCAAACCGTGGACCTAGATTGGCCCACTGTGTACAGGTGAATGGTTAAGATACCCAAAAATGGTTAAGACATCAAAGGCATCAAGTTTTGAGGACACCCTCGAAAACAAGATGCTTCATCTTCAAGGGGCTTTATCCTGCCAATAATTAAATTAAATTATTGGTTTGACTTTATGTTCAAAGTAATATATATAAAAAAACTCATCTAGCTCTCAACTTGATGTTTTGATATTTTCCAGGTACTTACTGCGGGTTACTGACATAACCTTGTGCAGCTGGAGACCTTGGATGGAAAGCCATTGAAGACCAGGACACACTATGCTTCAGTGAAGTCTGTGCGGAAAAGTATGTTAATTGAATGATTAAAATCTAGACTATAGACTACTAATAGACTACTGAGCGGTGATTATGAAGCTTTTTGATAAGGTGCTTTCCGCTTTAGGATCCCAGGCTGCCTGGACCACCGAGGAGTCTGTGTCCAATCTATCTGAGTCAGCAGATTCAGAGTTGGAGGAGGACCCACTAGAGGTAAATATTTCAGTCAGTCTTCATTTCACTTAATAAATACTTTGGTTGCTCTATTACATGCTCACATTGGTTGCTAAATGAGTGCGATGTTTGTTTTTTTGGTTTCAGGACTGTGATGTCCATCACTAGTGTCCAGCCAGGCCAGGCTTATCCAGCCTTACTGAGCAAAAGGGTGGAGGACTTCAGGGCCATGCTCAGCAACCCAAGTACTTGTTGGATATGACCATGCTATGGACTCATGCTCAGGCCCTGCTTAAGGCTAAGTACCCCAGCGTCAACAGGCTCCTACGCCACCACCTCTCCTATCCTTGCGCTGTCCCATTTGACCGAGCCAGCACAAGGGTTTGTACAGATACTCAATGTTTCTGCAAATCACTGGGTTACGGTAAGTGACATTGGCTGCCAGGGAGGTTCAGTAAACATTTTTGACTCCCTAGGACATTAACCAGGACAGAGGTCTTCATTCAACAGGTCAACAGGTCTGCTTGGCTTTTCCAGGGAAGAGTGTTCCGACTGCAGTGGCCTGACATACAGCAGCAGGCAGGGCTGCTCAGATTGTTGACTGTTTGCTATTGCCAACAGTTTTGCTCTCTGCAGCGGTGAGGGTCCCACCACAGTCCATTCCCTATCAAGGACAAATTGCACAGTCACCCTCTTTTCCTGTATTTCCAGGCTGGAGAAGTGCAACTCTTCCCTAGAGCCATTGAGGTCTCCCACTGCCGAGCCATTCGCCATTGATGTGGATGTGCACTGCCTTCGTGCAGACGGACCATCGGGCAAGGAAAAGCCACCTCTTGGTCCCATGCAAGGAGGTGTGGTAGGCCTTTCACCAATCCTGTCTTTCCCATGTACAGAATATTTATGAATACATTTGTCCAAATTGTCAACATCATTTTCCTAACACTATTCTGCCACAGTCTTCTTCCTTTGTAGGACTGGTAGGTATGAGTCCCTTTGGCTAGAGATTATTTGATTCTTGTTAATATTCAGATTTTCCTTAATAGTTCTACTGTCAATATTGATGTTCGTATGTATGTATGGATATTGCATATATTTAACGCAATAATATATGTTTAACTACACTTTGCTATTTTTTGATTGTACAGCACTTTGGTGGTCAACGGTTGTTGTTTTTTAAATGTGTTCTTATAAAATACATTCTCTAAAGGTTCTGTACCTTGACGTCGGGTGAGAGGGCTTACTACTAAAAACAGACCATTTTTTCCATTCCATTTCTGTTTTTCATTGTGGATTTCTTTCCTTCTTTGTCTATCCCTTATCTCAAAGACTTCGTGACAGGAAGAGTTTACCATTGCAGCAGGCCAAAGAACACCAGGGACATCAATGAATCAGCAATCTTTCTGGAAGTGTGGTGCATCAACCTGAACCTGGAACATGCTAGACCTGTCACTCAGCGCTTATAAATTACATGCATCAAGAAACTGCATTATCACCTTTTTCATTTTATATTGAAGCATGACCATTCCATATAAGATTGTTGTAAATTAGTTGTATATCTGAGGCAAATAATTAAATGTTATTCATATTTGGCCTGGTGTTAGATTAATTGAAATGAGACTGAGATTGAATGGGTTAAGTGATGCTATGAGTAAGTTAGTGTCAGCGTTGTGTTAGTGCAGTGGACAATAGTGCAAACAGTGTTAAAGGTCCCATGACATGAAAATCTCAATTTATGAGGTTTTCTAACATAAATATGAGTTCCCCTAGCCTGCCTATGGTCCCCCAGTGGCTAAAACTTGCGTTTGGTATAAAACGAGCACTAGCTGTTCTGCTCGCCTTTGAAAAAACGGGGTCTCAAGCGCGCTGATTTGGAATGTCTGTATTCATGACGTCATCAGGAATCTCAGCTCCTCCCCTTACTCTGCCTGGCCCGCCCAGAGACGTTGGCCCGCCAATGAGACAATAATGAGCTAGAGACCGTAAGATCGCCACGCTGTCTTTGCCTGGAGTGTAGAGATATCATGGCTCCCAAACAAATGAATGGCAGGTGCTCAGTGTTCGGATGTCAAAGTGACAAACTAAGTACATTTGCAGCTCCTTCATCCGAGTCTCTGAGGAACCAGTGGGTTCATTTTGTTTTCGCTGGAAATGCGCCGATACGAATTCCGAAATGTGTGTTTGTGTGCGCCAAACATTTCACCGACGACTGCTTCATCAACTTGGGACAATACAAAGCTGGATTTGCTGAACTTCTGAAAATGAAGCCTGGATCAGTACCAACTCTCCTTGCCTCAGCTACAAACCGCGGACAAGTAAGTAAACTAACGCTGTATCATGTTCTGGCTTTACTGTGTATGATTACCTTGCTTGTTCCCCTTAGAATGTGGCTCTAGCTAATGCTCACCGTACTACAAACTAATACAGCTGTCTTTTAACAGCTAAGTGTCGCAGTAGTTCTAGCGTGAGACACAGGGCCTGATTCCCAAGTTAGCCTTGGTGTTCTATATCATTGGAGACAGTTTTCAACACATTTCATTCAGTCCTTCTAGTTCGCTCGTGCTAGGCTACCGCATGGCAACAGGCAATGCTAGCCTGCTAATAAAACAGTCTTTCCCACTCCACAGTACACCCGAGGTAAATCAATTATAACGCCAGACTATAGATGTAAATGTCTGTGTTGAATAAAGTTATAAATAAAAGTAACCTTCCATCGCATGAATCATCGCATTTTGAGGGACTATTTGCTCGGCAATGGAGCTGGTAACCTAGGTATCAGCAATGCAAGGTTGGTATTTTCATAAATACATAGGCCCACTCATGTTCTCCCCTTCACGCCAGTTTCAAATCAATGGGGTGTTAGCAGGTTAATAAATCGAGTACTAATTGGATCTTGTTTCCTCTACACAGGCCAGCACATCGACTGTTTACATTCAGCTGCCTCTCTCAAGGGATGTTGCATGCCAGACGGACCACA